>JAMKCH010005340.1:0-201628 GCA_023653785.1 Ophioderma brevispina
CAGCTACAAAAGAAAACCGGCGACAAACTTGTTTAACTGCATGTGATATGTAATGTCCACATAGAACACCGTGCTTTGACTTATCTGTCGTGCAGACAGAAAGTACTAAATGTCATCATATTATTACATAAAGACGGCGTACTTCGGCTTATTCAATTCAGGTGTGATCTATTACTGGGAAGCAGCCATGAATATGCAACAAAAAAAAAAATGGGTTCGAAAAAACATTGCGCGGGAGCTTCTTTCTGGAAATCTCCTCTGTCTCTTTAATGCCTGATGTTTTGTTAACACTTGTATTGGTCTGCGTTTTCCTGGAATACACAAACTTGACTCCCCATGTCTTTAGTATTTGTGGAATATTTAGAGTTATTAAAGGTGCCAACACTGAGATTTTGAGGCACCCAAAATATTGTGTTACAGTGTAATTTCATATTAAATTAGACAATCAATAGATTTCTTAGCTTGTATTTGGCTACAGGAAATGTCTTAAAGAGAGAAATAAAGTGATTTAATTTGCTTACTATTTCAATATAAAACATAGGCCTGAATTTTGCATGTTGCTCTATATGAATTTAGAAACTTCACAATTTTGGGACCAAAGATGATCCTTCTCAGCTGAATCCTTTCAGATGGGGATATTTTATGACAAGCTTAATCAGGGCCCAAAAAATTAGTACTTTCATTTTTGTCAGGACAGCTATGTGTGAAATCTCTTGTTGCACCTTAAGGAAAAAGGGTGATTTTCTAAATGAGAACTCGCACATATAGGGTCCATAATTATCCATTGTGAAAAAAACAAAGTCTGTTCTGGAAGTCTGTACTGCCTTCAAACTTAGGCGTTCAAATCCCCAATTCTCAAAATGTTCTGCAATGCACGATAAAGGAATCATGCACCTAAGGCCTATCTTGGTTGCCGCTATTCTCCATGAAACACTTTATATAATAAGTTCAAATAAAACCTTAACCATGAACTATATGTTCTTTGTGTCACATGACTTGATGGCAGAAAGAACATAGGGATCACTTGTCCACTGTTGTCTGTTGTGTTGTTGTATGTTGTTGATGTTGGTGTGTTGTGAAAAAGGGTTAAGATTCGCTGTAATATCCAAATATTTGATGGATTTAAACAAATTTGGGTCAAAAGTGCAAACATGACATCCCCCATTTGATGATGAGGTCAAAAGGTCACATACCAAGGTCAAAGGTCATGTGAGGTCAAGTTGTAAAATAGGCTGAAAATGTAAAATTAACCACATTTGAAAAGTTGAAGTGCAATTGGAACCAAACTTGGTTATGAAGTTTACTTGCAATCCCTCATTTGTGTTTGAGGTCAAATGTCACACATCAAGGTCAAAGGTCATGTGCTATCATTCACAAACCGCGATGGCAGGCGACACAAGCGGTCCGAGGACTGACGTATTTTTTAAGACCTTCGATCATAGGCATACCTATCCTTTTAAAGTGAACCACTTACAATGTTTCTATCAAATTTTCATGAGAAAATGTGTTTTGGAAAGCAAATATTGCAAGGGTTCTGCACTTTGCATGGGAGGGAGACATCAGATGATATAAAAATTTCAACTTCTTTAGGTAAGTCGGGAGGACCAGGTTGTGGATCACGAAATGCCCCTTTAAAACAAAAATTATGTTGTTTAGATTGAATTATACAGATTTAATAACCAAAACACAGACATACAAGTCTGTTTAAAAAACTCATTTGCTTTATCACATTACATATTTATAATTAAATTCACATCTTATATAGCCTGGTGGATTCAAGCTGATTAAAGGAACTATCCACCCAAAAGATTAAATTTGTAGGAGTAGCTTAAAAGTAAAGGACAAATTCTCATCTAATTTTTTTAACTGAAAATTGACTGAAAAGGAAGAAAACAGAAGTGTTCAAAGATTTGAATCTCCATTCAATTACATGCACTACAATCTTGGACAAAAGTAGTTGGCACACCTTGTGAAAATTCACTCTTTTACACCTCCATAAGTTTGGCCATTTTTGAAAGTATGAAATTGAACTTTTTTGTATCAAGCTTGAAACTTTTGCTATTCCATAAAACCTCCCCCTTCGCCACCAATCAATGTTGAGTATTGTTAGGCACACTCAGTGGCGTATCGGGCCTGCCCGCTCTGAGGGGGCAAATTTCCCAGTCTTGGGGAAATTTTCCTCTCAAGGGGGTCAAAAGGCCAATTTTTCCCAGTCAGAGGGCTAAAAAAGGGCTGATTTAGCATGATTTTTGCAAATTTTTTCCCGGCCAAAGTTGTCAGGGGGGCAACCCCCCCTGCCCCCCGCCTGTTACGCCAGTGGGCATACTGTAACAATTTCAGGTTTCAACACTGTTCCGGGGGAGAGGGGAGCGATTTTAACGTACGGTAAGAAAAGTGTGCCAACACTTTTGTCCAAGATTGTAGTAAATGTCCCTATGGATAGTAATTACTAAATATCCAAGTTTGATGCTTTCGGTCTTATCACTTGTAGGGTATGGTAGGATACCTATACTTGATATAGATATGTAAAAATCTGACTTTTTATCATTTTTTTTTCAATTTTATGATATAGCAAATCACTGCCAGTGCCTTTAAAGGCTGACTCAGAGATTTCCCGATGAGGGCGCACTAAATTTAATCAGGTTTTTGCATATACATAATGCTTGTCCATATCGAGGGTTGACAATCAGAAGGACGTAACTCAACACTAAACGAAATATTAAAATTTCTTTAATTCTGCTGTTCATAATTCAAAATTGTTCTTTGTTTACTAAAGTTTATAATGTTTGCTTACAGTACCATGAGCTTTAACATATGTTTACATTTTGAGTAATGAATAGATTTGCTTAGTAGAAAATATTAAACATCACATTTCTCAAAAGCAGTATTACAGCAGAATTAAAGAAATTCTTAATATTTCTTTTAGTGTTGAGTTACGTCCTTCTGATTCTCAACCCTCGATATACAAATTGCTGTGTGAAATGGAAGCCCTTCATATAGAAAATCACAACTTTGTCATAAAATTCCAGAACCGGAATTTTTGTTATACACGGTATCCTATGGCAGGGGCGGCGCTCAAAATTTAAGAAAAACAGGGGTTTTTGAGCAAAAATTAGGGGTTTTTAACCAAAATGAGTTCATTTTGTACTGTTTTGCCCCCCTTATGATATTTCGCTCCTCCTATGAGTTTACCCTGGCGCCGCCCCTGTCCTATGGCACTGTTATGCTGTACATAAATGTTTACTGCATGAAAATGAAAAATCCAATTCATCTCTAACTTTGGAATTAAGCATTTTAGTTGACTATCTTTATTTCTAGATGACTATTTGAATGAAAATTATATTTTGAAATCTCTGAGTCGGCCTTTAAGTAACCAATACAATGATTGTACATAAGAATTACACTGTGGTAAAGCAGGGGTTCCAACCCCTACAGTATATTCATCTGATGCCCTACCCAAGGTATATACACACTTCCAAACACTCCTGTGTAGCGCCCATATAATAAAAATAAAAAAAGAAAGTGCAAATATAGTTCATTACAAAGGAAAAATAACCTGTAATAAAAAAGAAACTGAGGAAATCCTTAATAAAGACTTGTAGCTAGAGGCAAGATTGAAAGAGATAAACCCTGCAATTGCCTGTCAGTCAAAGGGACAATAACTTTTGTCTTTTTCGCACGGTCGGAGACCGTGCTTTGCTATGGGTTTTAACCCGGAAGTAATATCTTCCATAGGATTGCATGGACAAACGAAATACATGGGTACCTTTCTATAAGTTAGATTTAGGAACTGTGTGATTAGTTTTAGACGAAAAAGATTTGTATTATAGATCCGTATAGGTAAAGATAAAAGTCGCGAATGTGCATTGTATTATGTTTCTTCAAGATTTCCAAAGTAGTTAAAGACTTGTGTTTACAAATCATGAACATCTACATTAGTTTGTGCATGCGAAAACCCTGTACAAATCCGTATGGTTTCTTTCACCTTCGACTACGGCGTATTAGGCCATTTGACTAGTTATAGAGGGAGTGATAACAACTTAGGCTAAGGCCTATATTAATGCTCGGAAGAAATATTTGGTGTTTGTTACGTAATTGAAGCGCGGCTAGCTCACGTTGTCTGGCACGCGTATTCAGAAGTCTTTGGTTCGGCCTGTAACTCGCGGAGGGAAATGTGAAACGGTGAAAGTCTCAGTTGAAGGGATGCAGTGGGATTTTACCGTCAATTATTATAGTTCACTTTGACTGTGTCCCGGGTCATTGTAATATAATGGGGTAATGAGAGAAAGCGGATGATAATTGCTAAGCGTGCTTGCTAATATAGGGCGTTGATATTAAGTTTTCCATTCAATGATGGAATTTACACATGAGCATAAGTCATCCCTTTGGTTGACTGGCCAAACAAATTTGCAGTCAATTTGATAGTGGTGTGTTTAAACAGATTAGGCCTGGAGTTGGTTTACACGTCACATGGCCACCTGGGGTGTAGTAGGTTTGATGAGGTTATTTTTTCATAATTAAGATTAGTTTTGTAAATCTCTCAATAGTTTTTTCTTTATTTGAATTAATAAACTCCAAATGGTTTTGTAGCATGGTCAGGTGCCAGTACATGAACATTTTTTGATGCAATTGTGAGAAATTTGATGCTCAGAAGCTATTCTTATTGAAAAGGTGGGAAGAGAACCCCAATGTTTTGATTTGAAATCCCTCTTTGGGGATCCACCCACCAGTTAAGGAGGTGGTCTTTTTTGTTAAGTCAATGTAATGTTGAGATTTATAGGTGTTATATCCCATAAAAATGTTAACTGTAGGTACCTTTTGCTTTCATACATGTATTCCACACACTTCGTGAATAATATGTTAATCCTGCCTTACTTAATGCATATTAACATTTTTCTGTTGGTCCTTTGCCTGTCTCCTTTTTTGTTTTTTGTTTATAGTTTTTGTGGGCGTGAAATGGCCTTGGATTGCCGATAATAACGCCATCTTCTTTCAACACCTACCTACCGTCATTGTTTTCTAATTTTCAAAGATACGAGACGCGCATGTATGATGTATACATGGCTGTTATTTTCCTCAGTTTTTCTGAAGTTTCAAGACGTGTTTTTACAAATCATCTACATCTTACAGCACATATATACATGAATAGCAATTCCCTCCAATGTCACCTTGGTTTTAACTGTAACATACTGTAATATAACTTATTTTCTATTTATTTTTACAACTACACACTTGTATAATGTTATGTTACACTTCCATTTGTATACGAAATATATCTTTTATATTAAGTTAACTAGTGCAAGCACTGTGTCTTATCAGTGTGTATAAACTGTAGATATCAAGTTTCAACTTAACTTAACAAATCATAACTTACGTTCGTTTAAATTACTACCACCAAATAACTCATACACATGCGAGAAACCTTACAAGGGCCGACTCAAAGATTCCCATGAGGGCTCAACGTCAGTCTCAACACATCAGGTTTTTTTTGGAATTTACATAATGCTTCTCCCTATACGGGCACTGTGTAAAAATAACTAAGCTCAAATCAAAGTCCTTCATTCAACATCACAACTTTATCATAAACTGCCGGATCCAAAATTTGTTAAACACAATATCCTATTACACTGGTATACTTCTATGCTTACTGCATGAAAACAAATGATCCCAATCATCTCTAACTTTGGAATTCACATTTTAGGTGGCTATCTGCGATCTAATGATTATTTTTAATTACTAAACACAAACATTAATTCAATCTCTGATTCAGCCTTTAAAACTACACCTAAAAACATAAATGAGTATACAGTCAAATTTCTTGTGAGTCAAAAATAGATTTTCTTGCAAAAATTATACACTCATTGAAATATACTTTTGCCAAACTTCATGCATTGTGGTATCGGTTCAAAACACCCTGTGGGGTAATACATAGCAATCCTCTTATTATACCACATCCATCCGTAAACTTTCCTCCCAGTTTATACTTAACATATATTCGTATATATTGCTGTAATATTTATTTTTGCACTTTCAATCATTTGTATACCAGAATCTTAAATTTTACACTTAATTTGTAATATTAATTATAATCATTTTATACTAGTCCTGCATTTGGTGGTACTTTCCTGAGTATTAATTAATTAATACCACTGGGCCTATTTTTTCGCTTACAACTTCAAACAATACCCTAGAGTCGGACCTGACAATCGCCCATACAAGTGTACTCCTAAACTTTTTATACAACTCTCTGTAATTTTAAACCTTAAAGTGAATCCAATGAATAGCTGGAGTAATGTTAACCATTGTATCAACAAATAACACACTTCATGGTTATAAATTCATCCATTCCATTGTACAACTTCAATATAGCAATTGCGGGTCAACAGCGACCACTTATTGACAGGCAACACAATTTGTTTATGCACATGCTCATTATCAATAAAGCTGCTAAAGATAGCGCGTGGCTCTTCAATCAGCTATTAAAAACTCCACGCGAGTACGATCGTCACACGCTTTTCCGCAAAGTCTCTGGTGTTGTAACCGCCCTGCTTCATGCTTGCTCGTGCATTGATTGTATGTAAACAATAACATACAGCATCTATTTAAGTTCCAATTTATCTTTGACTTTTCTGATTTTGAGCATTCACAAAATTAGTGGAGAATGGTGCATTTTGACTATTTAATATCATGTTCATCTGATTTAGATAAATTTGTCAGCATATTTATAATATTTTAGAAGATTGAGGCATGTAAACAAATCATGGTATCTAGTGACCATTCAAACTACTAGTATTGCCAGTATTGGGAGATGTGATCATGTGTGTTGTAGTTATGTTGAATGTCAGAGTCCATTGGGCTTCAATTGAGTCCGAGTCCAGCAGGTCTGAGTCTGCGGTGAATCCGAGTCTATGGCATGGGCCCTGAGGTTCAAGTCCATGGGACCCGAGACCGAGTCCACCGAGCATGAGTCCAAGTCTGAGTGACTCGGACTCGCCAATTGAGTCCGGACGTTCTAAACTCCACATCGTAGTGCGTCACGCGTCAAATCTGCAACCGATTGCGTCAAAATCGTGTTATACAGGCTTAGAAGAAACACTGAGCGGAATGTTCCAGACAACCAGATGCCATGTTCACAAAGGAAATGTAAGACCGAAAACAATACAGTGGGGCTATCTACACAGGGCACCAGATCCGCATCAATGTATGTGGTACTTCCAAGATCCAGATGTGTGTGAACGTGCGTTGGACTGTCTGCACGATGCACATTTTCATACTGTTACAGCATGATTGTTGTGACATGTAAAAACAAATATATCGCGTAAGTGCGTGCACGTCAGTGCGTAATGGAATCGCACGTTATTAGGCGTGACACTGTGCGATGCAATAGAAACCACGATAGAAGCGTGTTCCTATCCGCACTCCCTATATTTCGATCTCAAGTTTGAGGGTGACGTGTGACGTCACTGTGCGCGTTAGGTTTTGCGCCCTAGAAACGCACGCGCTGACCTTTCCAGTCGCGTCATTACGTATACGTCACCCTCAATGACTCAAGACCGAACAGAGTACACCCTGTGGGCTGTGCAGTGTGCAGTAACACGATACTCCTATGTATGTAATACACCATGCAAGCCGGCGCTCAAGTAGATAGCCCCAGTAAGTGATGTGTGAGCATATAGGACATTTTTGACAGAAACACATTGTATCATAGGTATATGGTACTACTTTGAACTTGTAAGTAGCCTATGTTTACAATCACGACAATACACAATACGTGATCGTCAAGATCATCAGTGCATGCCTAGCCTAGCTTTTCTTCAAATACAAAATCGCAACTACCGGCTCGGGCTCGGCAATGGTGACGAGCTAAATATACTAGTCATCTCTGTAACAAAACATCCACTGCGCTAACATACTCTTCCATGCAACACTACTTGTGGTCTGCTGACGGAAGAGATGAAGGCAACGGCATATTTGAACTCAAATCCCTCAAATATTCAAATTCAAGTGCTTTATTTCTCAAAATTTCTTCATCCACATCTTTTGTTTGTGAGACAAGTTGCTCAATAGCGTTTTCTTTCTAGCTCTATGCCAAAAGGTGTAGAGGGCTGATTGGTAGATTAAATGTAATTTGATATGATTGCCAATGATTCGATTTTAGCGGATAGTCGGCCCATTGGTCTAACGTATATTTTGCAACACCTCTAATCCCACCAACTTCAGTAAAACGGAAACATTAATGACCTTCACCGCCTGATTATTAATAGAATTAGAATCTGTGGTAATTTATGAATTATTGTCAAACAATAAAAGAGCAAGGAGGTGTGCCCTCTCGGAGTCATCATTTTTTATGGTTGTAGCATACTAGTAGAAGTAGTACCAGTAGGCTACCAGTAGACATTAGCGTACATACACATTAAGCATAGCATTTATTAGGTGCTTGTTCTGATTTATGTCTTGTGTCCGCTACATGATACAAGAGCCTGACACTTACACACAACTTGCACTTACTCCCCATCAAGTACCGTGGGAAACAAACTTGCAGTCGCTGATGGTAGAAGCAACATTCATATTGAAAAATCAAAGTACTGTCTAATGGCATTTTTTTGTTTATATCTTGGGAATGAAAGGCGCGAGGATTTGAGTGGTGGATCCCACCCCTTACACCTCCCACTCCCTCAACCACTGGTTCAGTGGCGTACCGACTCGGGGGCGGGGGTGGGGGGATTTCCCCCTCTGGCTCAAATAAGTGGGACGATTCGACCAAAATAGCATTTTTATCCCTCTTTTTGTGGGAATTTTAACCAATTTCACCAATTCAGCCTAAACTAATTGGGGGGGGGGAAATTAAAAAAACCAAGAAAACTACGAATTTTGCCCCCTCTTGGCGGACGATCAGGAAATTTTGCCCCTCTGAATCGACGCCTCGGTAACTCGCTGCCACTGGTTAATGCCACTGCATGGGTATTACCGCCTAACTTTATGAGGATATACATGTAAAACGTGTATAACCATGGTGGGGGTGTGGGGTGGCAGGGGGATCGAATCCTTGCCCCCCCCCACCAGCCCCCTATAAACTGACCGTTTATACAGTGTCTATGGGGTTTCACACCACTAAATGCTGCTCCCATTCCGTATCCTGTACAAAATGGGCGAGATGAAATCGTCATTTTCTCCTCATTGAAACATCTCAACCTATAAAGCTAACATCCTGCTTGAAGATCATCATATCTCCTGACCCAATCAATCATGAAAGTAGGGTAGTTATCCCCAAAATTTTCGAGCGACTGGACCGCCAAGACTAGCATGCCCCGTGGATCCTGGAGGTCACAGCCTTTTTTCAGTCGGGTGTTCCCTTTAAGATACGGTTAAAATTGGTTTGTCGGATAAAATAACATTATCAATGACACCTTTTTTTGAATTCCTACAGATTTTATACCATATTGATAGCAACCATGATTTTCAACCCAGATCTCGCCATTCTTCAGTTTTAAGGGTTTATACTTAGGCGAGGGTCCCCAAAAAAAAACACCTCAGTTGCAGTGGGGGGGACTTCTTACGGTTCTACGTTATTTACTGGTGTGAACCTTAGGTTTCACCACCACTAAATGCTCTGCCCATTCGTTCCTGTACAAAATGGGCGAGATTGAAAAACTCATTTTCTCCTCAATGCAACATATCAGACCTTAAGCTAACATTCTGCTTGACGATCATCATATCTCCTACCCAATCAATCATGAAATTAGGGGAGTTATCCAAAATTTTCGAGCGACTGGCGCCAAGACTAGCATGCCTCGTGGATCCTGGCGCGTCACAGAACTTTTTCAGTCAGTGTTCCCTGTAAGAATACGGTTAAAATTGGTTTGTCGGATCCAAATAACATATCAATGACAACCTTTTTTTGATATTCTACAGATTGATACTTAATAGTGATAGCAACCATGATTTCACCAGATCTCGCCAATTCTCTCAGTTTTTAAGGTATACTTAGGCGAGGGTCACCAAAAAAAAACACCTCATTTGCAGGGGGGGCTGACTTACCGGTTTCTTCTTCTTCACGTTTATTTTACTGGTGTGAATCCATATATGTTTCACACCACTTAATGCTCTGGCTCCTTCGTGTTCCTGTACAAAATGGGCGAGATGAAACTTCATTTTTCTCCTCATGGAACAATCTCAGACCTTAAAGCTACTTCTGCTGAAGATCATCGATCGCCTACCCAATCAAAATGAAAAATTAGGTAGTTATCGCCAAATTTTCGAGCGACTGGACCGCCAAGACTCGCATGCCCCGTGGATCCTGGAGGTCACAGCACTTTTCATCAGGTGTTCCCCTGTAAGTAATAACCGTTAAAATTGGTTTTGGTTCGATCAAAATAACATAATCAATGACAAACCTTTTGTTGATATCCTACAATTTATACTAGATTGATAGCAACCATGATTTGCAACACAGATCTCTCCCAGTCATCGCTCAGTTTAATGTTATACTTAGGCGAGGGTACCAAAAACAAAACACCTCATTTGCAGTGGGGGCTGGACTTATACCGTTTCCTATCTCACTTATTTACTGGTGTGATCCATGGAGAAAACACCTCGGCACCCTTTCTTCCCCCATTCCCCTTTGCAAAGGGTGTGTTACGTCACTGACATAAAAACCAATAATACTCTTTGGGTTACTTTAGGGCATGTACTTTTGTTTGGTCTTTTTACTTTCTGTACTTTTGAATGTGTGTATCTATTTGAAGCTGTCATTTTTCTATGAGAGCTAACAAAAAAGGTGGATGTAACTACAGAGAAAAAAAATTGAATACCAAGATGGTTTATTCCAAGAAAAATTGCTCATTTGGTTCAATTTTTTACTCACCCTGTATATTTCAATTCATATGCAGATCTTATGGAGTTAATATCTTTTGAACCCGGCTGTTTCGTTTTTTTTTTGGTTGGCCCATTTTCTTTAAAATGACGAATTTCTGCAAGATGTAGCTTCCACTTTTACCTACTCCTTAACTTTAGAATACTTTGACTCTTTTGATCACTGATAGTGCCTTTAATAAAGACTGTATTTAGATCAGCATTCCATCGGCAAAAACATTCATTTTCAGACATTATGGATTATGCAATGTGTCCTTGCAGAATGAGGCTACCTGGAAGCAGATCAGGGGTCTATTCCTGAAACTCAGTCGTAAATCTATGTGCATACTATGTCATGCCTGAGTGGACCAATTTGTCCAAAGCACTGTGTAACTGGTATGAGAAGGTCTGTTATGTAGGACATACGCATGAGTAAGTAGGGTTACGCACAAGTTTTGGGGAACGGGCCCCCGGGCACTACCTGTGGTTGTGGAACAGCACCACAGATAATAGAACATCTTTTGGTCTGCCCACTGTTGGAGCAACAATGCACATTTTCAGAATTCAGTGAAGCAGCCAGACATCTCTGGCTAGATCACATTTGAGAACCACTGTGTTTGGACATGATAAGAAGAAGAAGAATTATGCTTATCATTGCTATCATAAGCATTTTGCGAGTGGTCTGTAACAATTGTCACAATGCGGGCGGGGGGGATGTAGAAATTTTTAAAATGTGTTCTCCATTTGAGTGATTTGGTGCATTTTTTTTTACTAACATGATTAACTAATAAAATTTTCCTTATTGTGACCTATCTTACCTATTTTTTTCTAAAATCCCAATATCAGTACAAGATGTCACAAAGACAGTGCTGAAATTTTATAATATTTGTTAAACAATGAAAAATTCATTTTTTTAAACTGTTATTTAAAAATAATTTTTAAAGTGTGAGAAAAAGTGGGTCGGCCATGGCCGGCACAGTTCCAACGACCCTGCTTATAATCAGCCAGTAGCATATTTCAATCAACAAATGAACTAGAATCAGCTTAAAATGCATTAAAATTCATCACCACCGGTATTAAGTATAGTTGTTTTGGAATTCAAATCAATAATAGCAATTCCGAGGTCAAAATTTTGTATTCAACAGGATGATAAAAATTCACAGATTCTTTGTATGTCAAGCATAATGTAGTTTATTGCATAAATTGTTGTGCAAATGCAAGAAGGTAGTAAGAGTGCAATAGCTGCCACATGATACATCTGTGTGCTGCCATGTATTAGGATAACTCAATTGATCTTCCCTTGAGTCAGTGGCTCTTGAAATGGTTCTCCAGGTGACCGTGTTGCCTAAAGAACCATTACAAGAGCCACCGATGAAAGACTTGGTATAATAGTATGTTTGATGGGAATTTCTGACAAATGGCAGCTATTGCACTTACAACCTTTTTGCATTCACATGATGATTTTGGTTGTGTTATTTTGCATTTCCTGGTCTATTTGTGAAAACTAAAACTCATGCGAGAATCGCCATGTTTGCTCGCACTATTTCATGCTAGAACTGTACTCCAATAAGCAGGTCCTGGAGGGGGATGGGCAAATGTCACAAAAGGGGCAAAAGGTCCACTTTTTGCTCATTTTTTTTATAAAAGGTCCAAAATTTAGAGAACTTGTGACAAGAAAGTCCACTTTTGGGTGATCATGAGATGTTCAAAAAGTCCAAAAGGGACCATTTTAAAGAGACATGAGGAGATTTCCAGGAAGAAGTGCCCCAATTTTTCTCGAACCCCGGTTTTTCACATATAGGTGGACAAGCTTACCAATGTATTAGATCACACCTGAAGTGAATAAGCCGAATACGCCATCTTTATGTAATAAGATGATGATTTAGTACTTTCTGTCCGTGCACGACAGAAAGTCAAAGCATGGTTTTCTATGGGGAACAATTACGATAGCATGCAAGTTCAAAACAAGGTTTGCCGTTTTTCTTTTGCACCTGTTTGTCTAATAAACCTTTGAAACATTCTCGGTAGGTGGTCTACAACCAATCCAGTGAAATTTAGGAGAAATTTGTATCCTAAAAAATCTCCTCCTGTCATTTTAAGGGGGGGTTAGGTCCACTTCTGCAAAAAAAGTCCACTTTTTAAAGATTTGCACCCCCCCCAAAAAAAACCAAACCAAAAAAAAAAAACCAATAAATCCTGTGTACGGCCCTGCAAGACAAGACTAAGAACAAATTCTGACTTCACTACTGCAAATATGGACAGTGGTGAATCAACTAGATGTTTATTAAGCATTTTTTCCCTCTGGATCAAATAAGGCAAAGCACTTTGCAGCAAAGTTCAAAATAAAGGTAATCGTATAAATAATAGTAGCATGAATTATTAACCATTACAATACACAGAGTTATAACAGGGACAGATAAATTGAATATTTAATATAAAGTGCATTTGAACAGGGGTAAAAATAGATCATTATTGTTAACCCCCTGAGGTCTACCACTTTTCTTACAGTATCTCTGATTGGCTCATTATATGATAAAGCATCATATTACTGCTGAGTAACCAATCAAAATAGACCTTCTATATATTTGTACAAATTTTCAATGTGTTCTTACAATGTCTCTGATTGGCTAAATACATCACATAACCCAATGTATAACCAATAAAATCGGCCGGTAGACCTCAGGGGGTTAAAAGCACTATATGGTATACCAGCAGCACTACCAACTCTAATCATGTAAATTGAGACAGGCAAAGATATTGGCAAGCAAATGCAAATTGTGATAAAAAGTAATTGTGATGAGAAAACCATTAAAAAATATGAACAAAGATGAGGGGCAATACTATCTTACTACTAAATCCATTGCCAAGCAATGATTATCTATTGTTGTAAGCAGATGATATCTCTCAACATTAAGTTTTGAGGAAACTTTTTTTAAACATCTACAAATAGTGAATTAAAGGTGCCCCAAAAACATTATCTTTGTTTCATATAAAAGGACATCACCAATTTACCGTAATCCAAAAAATTTGAATTTGATATATCACTTTAACATGAGCGGTATACGGTAATTTTGTGTATTGCAACAACCCATATTTATTGTAATGGAAAAGAGTTTAACCAAAATATTTCCCAGATGAAGTGAGAAAAATCGGTAAATTTCTGAAATCTGTAGGAATATCAAAAAAGCTTGGCATTGATACTTTTGTTTTGATCTGACATTCCAATTTTAACTGTATTCTTACAGGAAACATCTGACTGAAAAAGTGCTGTGACCTCCAGGGTCCACGGTGCGTGCTAGTCTTCACGGTCCAGTAGCTCAAGAAGTTTGGGGATAACTACCCTAATTTCATGACTGATTGGGTAAGAGATTTTTGATATGTTCCATTGAGGAGAAATTGATGTTTTCATCTCGCCCATTTTTGTGTCATCTGCAAGAATTGCAGAAGGCACATAGGGATTACTCTGGTCATATGTCTGTGTGTCTGTATCTGTGTTTGTGTGTGTCTGTGGTCAAAATGTTAACCCTTAATAAATTGCATGCCGTATGAGTTCCATAAGGGCTACGATGATGTAACTTGGCGGAAAGGACAGGGCGGGTTGAACATGTTGGTGACCTTAAGTGACCTTGGTGACCTCATGTGACCTTTGGCCCCATTTACAAACCGCGATGGCAGACGACACTCGCGGTCCCTGGACCGCGATGTATTTTTTACAAATGGGATGAATGGGAGTTGTATTTACCGGTGTGAAACCATAGTGGGTGTTTAATTTTCATATGGAGACATTTAAAGGGACATAATGGCATGAAAAAAATGACATAATGAACAGGACCCTTACTGAAATCACTTCCAGGAGTTTGAAAACAATTTGGATGTTTACATTCTGTAAAACAGTAAAGACAGGAAGAGTTCCAGTGGGGGAGGTGGTAGTTTGTGGCAATTTCTGGAACAAGGATGCTGACATTACTGCTAGCATTTACCAAACTTGCAAAGCATGTTGTCATCAGCTCACAGACCATTGCTATTGTATATGTGCTATTCCCGGTTAATCCATCTTTCACTTGCCAGATCAATATCTTACTACAAGCCTAAAGTACAATGCCTGAATCCCGGTCTGAATGCTTTTGAATTGTGTCGCAAAACATGCTAGATACACTGTAAATTCTGTCAGGGATGTGAACACCTTGCTTTTCTGTTCCAGAAATTGCCACAAACTGCCACCTCCCCCCTCCCCCGGAACTATTCCTGTTTTTACTGTTTTTACAGAATATAAACATCCAAATTGTTTTCAAACTCGTGGAAGTGATTTCAGTAAGGGTCCTTTTTTACATGCCATTATGTCCCTTTAAGTGAACATGGATATGGTATCACATACACTTCTTGGTATTTAACAAGATGAGTGTTTAGTGGGTGTTTTTCAGATAAGGAGACATTTCAGTGAACATGGATGTGGCATCATTGAATCGTTTCCACCTTTCAATTATTTAAGCTGTCGGCAGTGTCATTTCTGGTGACTTCATGTTTTTGTTTAATATCCAGTAGATGTCAAAATCAGGAGATTAATAGTTTTTATTGTCTTTCGATACAGTCAAGTAAAGGTTTTTCCCAGTTAATTTCGGGTGCACGTTTTAAATGATGGCTAAGGTTTACAAAAGTATAAGCAATGCAATGTGTTTACAAAAATCTGTAAACTTCTATAAATAAATAAGAAAGTGTTATGCTTTACGTGATGTGTGAAGGCAATGTTTATAGTTGCGAAACAGCATTTGGGGGATCATTAAAGACACTATCAGTGATCTGTCTGAAAGAGTCAAAAGATTTTAAATTTACAGGAATAACCTAAAAGGGAACAATACGTCTGTAGAATTTTTGTAAGTTATTTCTTTTTCCAACTGAAATATTGGCAGAAAAGAAAGAAAATGCCAATGTTCAAAGACATGAATCTCCATTCAATTATGTGTTGTATAAGTGTTCATATGGATGGGTTGGTACATTTACTGCACCCACTTTGCCTGCTCCCTGTCGAATTTAGCAGCCTTGACAGAATAAAGTGCATGTGATACTGTACTTTATTCCGTCAAGGCTGCTTAATGACCAAAATTTCTGATTCTGTCCTTAGGTTGTTTTTGGTGTTATCGCTTGTAGGGTATATTAGGATACCTATACTTGTTACAGACATTCAAAGATCTGATTTTTTATGATTTTTTTTCAATTTTCTGATTTAACAAATCACTGATAGTGCCTCTAAGTGGAATTAAATGGATGATCACTGTGTTGAATTTCATGATTTGATGCTCGTCGTTTAATGTACTTTTGTGAAGTTTGCTGGAAACACCTACACTCATAATTTTCACTGTTGGGAATTTTACAGTGTGTCTTTCATTTGTTACTCCAAATGTTTGTTATTTAAAAGGTTTGCTATTCAAAATATTTGCTATTCTAAATGTTTGGTATTTTAATTGATTTCTCTTTTTCTAACAGTTTCTTTTTCTGAAGATAAACTGTAGAAGAAAGAGATAAGAAGGAAGCACATGACCCACTTGGCCCTTCCGAGGATAATCCTAATTTGATTTTCTCGCTCGAGAAAATTCGCAGTTCGTGGTTATTTCTTCATTGCATAAAGATTCCGGGTCATCAGGAATCCGCGAATCAGCACGCGATGAATGCTGAGAAGTAAATACCACTGCTTGCATGGAAACCGGTCAACACGCCCGGGGGATGTCAAATTTGTTGACCTTTATGACATTCACCAGCCCTGGGAGCGGGAGACCAGAACCTTGATAGCTTAAAATTTCTCACCAATAAAAACATTAAAATGACAAATATATTGCATTTGTTATAAAAACAAATGAATTATATACATGCAATAAAATTGAATACAATTATATAAAAAATATACATGTATGTATAATGGGTAGAAAAACATCAAGATAAAAATACTATTAAAATACCAAAAGCAGCCACGCCAGACTGCCAGCGGGAATTGCAAAATAATATTATTAGCGCAATTTGTGGGCGCTAAAAGTGAATAACCTCAAAATGACATGGATAGAAATGTCTTGTGATATGCTGTACATAATGATCAAGTTTTGTTAGCTCTAATTGTTGGAATATAGAAATAAGATCAAGAATGATTATGGTAGCGGATACAGTGATCGACCGACTCATGATCAGGGGATTGCAGGTTCGAATCCCATTGGAGTCGGTATGTTGTGTCCTTGGGCAAGGCACGTCACTTCACTTGCCTCTCCCCACCCAGTAGGTAGGAGATTGTGGCCAAGTGATTAGGGTGCTTGCCTGTAGCGCAAATTTATCAAAATTCCTGGTTTGAGTCCCGGTGGGAACACTTGCTGGGATTAATTTGGTACTCAGTTATGGATTTAATCTGTATACCAGCTATTGATTCAAAACAGAATAATGCTCTCTTCCATGGTTCACTTGGAATTGGGCAAATGAATCAAGAAAGCATCCTGTCCTTCGGAGGGGACGTTAAGCTGTTGGTCCAGTGTACAGAGTCACAACTGTACATGTACATCAAAGCCAGTTTCGAATAAGAGTAGGCTGAAAATGTCACATCAAGTTACCATAATGATGAAAGGATTAAGTTGATCACAACAAGTACCTTGGTGTTATTTTTGACAGATTTTGTTATTTTTAACAATTATGTTAAATTTTATTTGCTATATGATATTCCTAAATGCTGAAACAATTATTAAGCCTTATATTGATTATTGTGTCCCATCTACTAAAACTGTAACATTCAACTTGAGGCATAGATGCAAATAGGCTTGCAAGAATCTTGTATCTATTGATATTAGAACTCCAATAAATCATGATGGATTCTCTTCATTGACTTAAGCTCAATGACCATTGGACTAATCTATAACATGTTTATTAAAATATTTTACAGGTGTTGCTCCTAAATACCTGACTTCAAAATGTCATTTTACCAATGCATTCTGTCCATAATTATCCCGCAAGAAGTCACCACCACCTTGGCTCCGCACTGCTGAATATGCCGCCCCAGCATGGTGCAACAGCTCTCACACAAAGAAGCTGGACACAGTACTCAACGAGACCTTGAGAACCATTACTGGTTGCCTCCATCCCACTCCATCTGAGTTTCTACCAGTGCTTTCAGGCATTGCACCTGCAGTGCTTCAGAGAGAACACCACACGCACAAACTGGTGAATAATTCTCTGCTGGACAACAAGCAACCTGTGCATAAAACAATGTGAAAAATAACACCAGCTCGGCAGACAGAGACTGTGCTCTCGTCGCCCTTTCTGTTGACACGCTGGCTAAACTCTCCAGCTCCCCATTCAACATCTTACAGACTGGAATACTGCCTGGCTAGATACTCCAAGACCAGATCAACTCACTATTACACCTTTGAAAGAACTTCCACCTGGTAGCAATCTCCCACGCAAGGAATGGGTCACCTTAACCGGATTCGCACAGGAGGAGTTGGTCGCTTCAAACAACAATTATGCACCGATGGGGGCTGCGGCCATTGCCAGCCTGGCAATGTGGTTCGCCATCACAGACTGCGGGATCATATTCTCAAGGAGTGCACTACATTCATCCCAACCGGTGGAACATAGATAGATTCTCAAAAACCCCCAACAATCTACAGTGAGCTGTCCACCGCTACAACATATTTAGCTGCTGCCTCATACGCAAGAAGAAGAAGAATTTTTGTTTTTGCATTAGGTATTTAGCTTCCTGTGTTTTTGCACAAAAATCAGTCACCTTTTAAAACCCATGATTTAAGCTTTACCACTATAGTAGACTTCAATTAAGTGAGAGTTATTGCTGCATAATTCAATGGGGGGGTGGGTTGTATTCGCGGTGAGGGTTCAATCCTGGCCAATGTGGAGAATAGACCTTGTTGCCTTACAAAAGTTATTGTGACCATGAAACAGAAATACTTATGTGATGACGTCTGTAGACGTCAAAGGTCAGAAATACCTTTCAAACACAAATAAATGAGCCTTGTGCACAAGGGATCTGAAATTTTATGATATAACAGATTTAATGATTTTAATCGGTTAAGTTCAAAAATTGGTATGTCCACAAAAAACATTACATATATCAAAATTCCAATTACACACAATTAGTGTATACTTATTATCCACAAGAATGTCCGCTAATGTCCACAAGAAGCGTTGCAGTTCAACGATATGTCCTCACAGCGAAGAACTCCAAAATGACAGCATGCAAAGTCACACATAAATATCCATGGTATATTCCATAAGAATATTCTCTGTCCTGAAGATAACTTTTGTCCAGCAGTTCAAGACGACAAGGTTAAATAAGTTCCTCGACGACACTAATATTCCACAGTATATCAGTCCAAGATAATCACCACGGTTTCTACCTGTCCACAATTTGGAATCCTATTTTGATTCCCAGCACTTTTGGCTTCAAAGACGACAGTAGAATAATTATAGCACACTGCTCATGTGGAATTGAAAATATAATAAATCCTGGCAATATGTAATCACATATCTACTACCATTATTGTAGACTAAAACTAGCTATTAACCATACTGTATAGCTCCTGATTACAACTGTTGCTGGCCCCGAGACTTTACTCAAATCTCTATTATATACTGATTTCACAAAGTTCCCAAGTCTAAAAATAAATATTACCACAGCATCATGCATAAACATAACCTTGCACTAGCTGACCAATTGGAATTCACATAAATTACATCATTTGAATTATATCACTTCACATATATAACTTCATGGGGGAATTACCTATTTTCAACATGTTTTGATCTCAAAGCATAAACAGTTGACTCATTTTCTAAGTTTACATCTTGGGGAATTCCCCATTTCCCCTATTGTGCAATCCAACAGGTGCACCTTGTACAAACAACTCTAGGAAATCCCCTGCTCTCTTTTTTTATCATAAACAAAGTACTTTTCTGAAATAAATTGAGAAAATAATATTTTAATCAAAATTTTGAGGGTAATATAACACTACACAGAAACACTTTAATGGAACTGATGAATTCAATTCTTACAAAACGGTCTGTCAATGATAAAAGTCTAATGCCAAGGTTGGTCGGGATGTCAAGGAATTCATAATCTTCTTTGCTCTAATATTTTTTCAAGGTTGGATGGCCAAATAGAAAGTTAGTTGAATTTTGTATGTATTGATATAAGAATGAATTTTTCTCCTTTGCTGTGATAAGGAATAATGTTTTGCAATGTCAAAGGTAAGTTGTGTTCAAAACAAAACTTAATAATTGTTGATGTCTTCATCCTGGTACTCAGGGCCGTACGCAGGATGGATTTATTTTGGGGGGGGTGCGGAACTTCGAAAAAGTGGACTTTTTTCGAAAAAGTGGACCTTTTTTGGCAAAAGTTGACCTAACCCCCCTAAAATGGCCTTTTATTGGACTTTTTGGAAATTTCATCACTAAAAAGTGGACTTTCTTGTCAAAAATTTTCTAAATTTCAGACCTTTTATCAAAAAATTTAGCAAAAAGTGGACCTTTTGCTCCTTTAGTCGAATTTGGGGGGTGTGACCGCACCCCCCCTGCGTACGGGCCTGCTGGTACTTCAATTAAAACACTTGGTTAAATTTTTAAAGTAGGACTGGGTGTTTCCATAAGGTGACACCCTTCTTTCTGACACCCTTATGAATTCGGAAACCTTAACGGAATAAACCACATGTGGTTTATTCCGTTAAGGTTTCCGAATTCATAAGGGTGTCAGAAAGAAGGGTGTCACCTTATGGAAACACCCAGCTATGCCTGTATAAAGATTGTATTTGAAGCTGGGTGTTTCCATAAAAAAATCTTTATACAGGCATAGCTGGGTGTTTCCATAAGGTGACACCCTTTTCTGACATACTTTTCTGACACCTATGAATTTGGAAACCTTAACGGACCTTAACGGAATAAACCACACAGTTTATGTGGATATGGGTGTCAGAAAAGTATGTCAGAAAAGGGTGTCACCTTATGGAAACACCCGGCATAGCTGTATTACTGTGCATTGAATGAGTACCATAAATCTTTAAAATAATTCCTCTTACCTCTCACGGTGAAAGGACAGACCTAAAACTTTTAATAAGGTCTCACTCATTTTGAAATCTACTATAGTTATAAAAAAAAAAAAAAAAAAAACTTTCTGACACCCTTATGAATTCGGAAACCTTAACGTTAAGGTTTCCGAATTCATAAGGGTGTCAGAAAGAAGGGTGTCACCTTATGGAAACACCCAGCTATGCCTGTATAAAGATTGTATTTGAAGCTGGGTGTTTCCATAAGGTGACACCCTTTTCTGACATACTTTTCTGACACCTATGAATTCGGAAACCTTAACGGACCTTAACGGAATAAACCACACAGTTTATGTGGATATGGGTGTCAGAAAAGTATGTCAGAAAAGGGTGTCACCTTATGGAAACACCCGGCATAGCTGTATTACTGTGCATTGAATGAGTACCATAAATCTTTAAAATAATTCCTCTTACCTCTCACGGTGAAAGGACAGACCTAAAACTTTTAATAAGGTCTCACTCATTTTGAAATCTACTATAGTTATATGTTTACTGCAATAATTTCCAATACAGGGTGACCCAATAAAAGTTATATTTTTCCATTTTCTGTAATTTGATATCTGTGGATTTTATTAATCACAAAGAATGGGTAATAGAACATCTTACATGATTTTTTTGTTCATTTGGTTGAGTGATTCTCAAAATATATTCCACTGAACAATAAGTTAGCAAAAGAGACTTGTCCACAGAGCATCATTTTTTCTTAGGCATGAACACAATTGCAACATCAAAAGTAATTTATCTTAATGATCTTTCCTTAAGTTTCTATCTTCCACATGTCCTCCCTGATTTGCGATGCAATTGGTAGTCCTGGAGTGCATGTGTTGAACAGCTCTTGATGTTACACATGTTCTCCTAATATGTGGTAAATGCATCGTTTGTCCGTCGTCGTAGTTCTGGTAATGTGTTTGGGGGACCCTCATTGTAAACTCTAGCTTTTACATCACCCTATAGCCAAAAATGTAGCAGAGTTAGATCCGGTGACTAAGGGGGCCATTCCACCGCATGCCCTAGGCCTAATCCAATGATCCGATTTGGAAAGAGTTCCTGAAGGCGGTTTCTAACCATTACAGACCTGTGTGCTGGTGCACCGTCTTGAAGAAACCAGGCACAACAAATTGCTCCATTTCTTTGCTGCTGAAAAATGCGCTGCAACTCTGGTTCCAAATGTTGATTAATGGTATTGATATAACCGGCACCATTCAAATTTCCAATAAAAATGGGCCCAATTAGGTTATTGTTACATGTAACAGCTGCTAAAACTGCAACTTTCCTGCAATCATTAGGTCTGTCGTAGACAAAATCATTGGGAGGGTCCCCTTTTGGTGCATACTCTCTCACATTTTGAGAGTTCACTGAGACAGTCAAATTGGCCTCATCAACAACAAGTTCTCTTAAGAGGCACCATGGTCTGTTGATTAGCCAATTGCAAAATGCCAGCCTACGTTGAGGATCACCTGCATCCAAATTATGGCATCTCACAATTTCGTATAGATGCCAATTGATGTCATCACTAATGATGCGCTGAAATGACGATCTGGAGACATTTGCGACACGGTTTCTCCTTATGCTGGCGCGTGGGTTGTTGCGAAGCTCCTGTCTTAACAGCTTGAATGTTCACAGGTGTTCTGATGCTCCTAGGCCGTCTGCTTCATCCTTTGTTGACATTTATTTTCCAAAGTTCCCTCGGCTTCAAATAGTTTTCTCATGTTACAGATAGCAGGCTTGGTTGGTATTCTCACTGCAGGGAACCAGTTAGGCCATTGCCATTGCACAGCTAAATAGCTACCAGTTTGGTAGTAAGTCTTAACAGCGAAGGCTCGTTGTTGTGGCATAAATTGAGGTGCCATTACTATGAGAATGTTTAAAGTTCTCATTGAACAAAGATATCTGGCTTGAAGCACAACTGCATGCTACAGTATGATTTTAGATTTGAAATGCCCGCCCTGAAACAAGACAGAAAATTGGTATTTAGCACAACTGCATCATGCTATGATTTCAGATTTGTAAAGCCCGGTTGCCAAAACAATTGATGTGTACTTATCATTCCATCATGAAATACCCATGGACAAGTTTGTTTTGCTGACTCATTGTTTGTTGGACCATATCTTGAAAACCACTCAACCAAAATGAATAATTTTTCAGGCAAGATAATAATAATAATATTTATTTGAATTACCTGCAAAACATGATGCATTGCACATGCGAATTATATGATACAAAAATAAGCAAGTAATCCTGCGAAAATGAATGGGCTGAAAAACACCGGGAAAAACACCCAAGCACTTAAGTACAGATGCTCAACTACCCATTCTTTATGATAAAATAAAATTAAATTCAAATTACAGAATGTGGAAAAATTCACTTTCATTTTGGGTAAAGTTTCTATTGGGTCACCCTGTACAACAATAAAAAACAATTTTGAAAGAAATTGAGGTATTGTTTGTTGATATCCTAATATCCTAGAAATAAATGAATGCAGGAATGAATGAAAGTGGCTTTAATACTTGTATGTATCTTAATGTACAATTTTATTGATATTGGGTTTTCTTGGAAAGCAGTATTATTTACAGAATGGTGCTCACCACAAATAAAGAAAGCTTTTAAAATAAAGAGTAAAATATAGCTATATATTATACTAGAAAAGAAGTTATGGCAAAGACCTTTTCAACATTCCCCCACCCCTCTGACATACCCAGGGAGCACCCTGGGCATTGAATGACATGGGTAGTATTGTCTTGTGCAGTGGCGTACCCCTCTTTTTGGGGGCAATTTTGGCCAATTTCAGCCTAAATTTGGGACAAATTTAATTAAAATTTTGGGTTTTTTTCGCGCTCGCGCACATTTTGTTAATTTCAGACTTAATTGAAGCAATTCACCAGGACGACATACAAATTTTGCCCCCTCTGGCGGGGACGACTTGGAAATTTTGCCCACTCTGGATTGACTGCTGGTACGCCACAGGTCTTGTGATGTTCTACACATTGTCGATGCTTTGTGGAAATAGCTAAAAATGTGACAAAGTGATATGCATGCATCCATTACACCACACAAAGAGACACATCATTTCATAAGCCATATTTTGTTATGCAATCCATCTAAATATGTGTTGTAATAACTTTTATATTGATCTTTTTGTAGACCAAGTGGCAGATGCATGCATTCATCCCACCCCCAGAGAGACACATTGAATGACATGGGTAGTATCATCATGTTGTCTGTTTTGGTGGAATAGCTAAAATGTTTATCATTTGTAGACAAAGTGGTATGCATGCATACCACTTTGTCTACAAATGGTATGCATGCATCCATCTCACCACAAAGTCAGACACATCATTTCATAAGCCATATTTTGGTATGCAATCCATCTAAATATTGATCTTTTTGTAGACAAAGTGGCAGATGTATGCATTGATCCCATCCCTTGAGAGACACATTGAATGACATGGGTAGTATCATCATGTGGTGATCTACATGTTGTGTGTGCTTTGTCATGAATAGCTAAACTTTTATCTGTTTGTAGACGAAGTGATCCCATCACACAGAGAGACACATCATTTCATTTTGTTATGCAATCCTTCTAAGTATGTTTGTAATAACTTTTAATATTGATCCTTTTGTAGATAAAGTGGCAGATGTATGCATTCATATCACCCCCAGGGAGACACATTGAATGACATGGGTAGTATCATCATGTTGTCGGTTTTGGTGGAATAGCTGAAATGTTTATCTTTTTGTAGACAAAGTGGTATGCATACATCCATCTATCTCACATCATTTCATAAGCCATATTTTGGTATGCAATCCATCTAAATATGTGTTTAATAACTTTTAATATTGATCTTTTTGTGGCAGATGTATGCATTCATCCCACCCCTAGAGAGAAACATTGAATGACATGGGTATATCGTCATGTGGTGATCTACATGTTGTCTGTGCTTTGTCATGAATAGTTAAAAATGTTTATCTTTTTTTCGTATATAGACAAAGTGATATGCAAGCATTCATCCCAACACACTGAGAGATTCATAAACCAGATTTTGGAATGCAATCCATCTAAATATGTGTTGTAATAACTTTTAAAATTGATCTTTTTGTAGACAAAGTGTCAGTTGCATGCATTCATCCCACCCCCAGGGAGACACATTGAATGACATGGGTAGTATCATCATGTTGTCTGTTTTGGTGGAATAGCTAAAATTTTTGTCTTTTGTAGACAAAGTGATATGCATGCATCCATTACACCACACAGAGAGACACATCATTTCATAAGCCAGATTTTGGAATGCAATCAGTGACGTAACCAATGGGGGGATGCTCCCCTCCCCCCCCCGCAAAAAAAATAAAAAAATTAAAAAAATTAAAAAAATTGAAGAGAAAAAAAAAGGAAGGAATCCTCTCCCTCCTCCCTCCCCCTCTTTCACCTCTCTCCCCTGTTCCCCACCTCCACCCCTCTTCCCTCCTTTCCCTTCTCCTCTCCCCCCTCCCTCTTTCACTTTCTCTCTCCATGTCCGTTCTACGCTTCCCGCGGCTTTGGTCCCCTTAACGTACCGTATTTATTTGTTAAGTCTTCAAACGAATTGTGTTCTAAAACACTACTTTTTACCTTCTAAGATGGCAAAACCCAGGAGATTTCGCAGCAATATGTTCACACATTAATCATCCCCAAAAGCTGGTACAGGGATCGGGAAAACTCTCGAGTCTTTTCCCCATCCCCTCTGGAGGTTCAGACCTGGTTACGCTCCTGTATGCAATCCATCTAAAGAAGTGTTGTATTGAATGACTTTGAATAAAATGGTTACTGTAGGGGAGATCGATAGCTGGGGAGATCTTATGATCAAACTAATCGAAATACAAAATTAAATTAATTGGGTATACTATTATTAGCAATTATTAAAATTCTGAATTGATTGGTCAATTTTCCTTTCATCTAAGAATCAATTTGTAATTGAAGATATAGTATCAGTTAAATGGATATATAGAATAGGAAGTTATAATAGTAGGTTCTTCTTATCCTGCAGAACATTAAAAATACCTTCTGAGGTGTGAAATAGCTTGAGGGAAAGAGGGGGAAGAAGGAAACAATGTTTCCCTTGGGTAGCTAAGCATATCATGGCCCCAGGAATTAGGACAACAACATGGAAATGAAAGCACACCCTGGATTCCTTGCAACAAATTTCTCACTTTCCCTCCCTTCTGCATGGCTGCCATTGTTGCTGGATAGCATCATGACGTTTTACTATGATAACTTCATGATAAAACAATAAAGGAGTTCTTAGATTAATCAGTGGAGATTAAAGGCACTATCAGTCATTTCCTAATTCAGAAAATCAAAAAATCATCAAAATTCCCTAACATATTCTGCAATGATACTATAGTAATAAATGAGAATCCCATTCTAGAAGTTTGGGGAAGAAGATTGAAGAGTTGTTCTATAGTTCGAAGCGGTTGCTGAATCAAAATTTTTGGGTCCACCCTGGAAATGTGGGGAACTTTGTAAAATAAGAGGATAAAATTAGTACAGGGTAAATTTGAAATCAAGTCAGATTGTGTTTTAAATGTACATCAGTATTTGTCTTGTTATAAGGATTAAAAAAGATAGTTGTCTAGGTTCTGACCTTTAGTTAAGAGGTACAGCCGTATTAAGGTTCAAGATCATCCTGGGGTAAACGTTACCCAGTGCTTCGATTATGTTCGTCTTGTCTTATTTTACATTGTTTGGCATTTTGGTTTCATAATTAGTGGGCAAAATGTAACAAAGGTCTACATGCTATATGAGGTCACCAAAACTTGACCTCAAATTGTATACAGAGCTGTCACCCAAAGAATTGAAATGAATTTTCTGCTTTATTATGACCAGGGCAATAATTTGACACAGCGGTTTCAACAACATCTGAGCATTGGAATTTGTTTGCCCCAAGAATGACCTTGAACCGTATCAGGGTTGTAGCCGTGTAACTAAGGTGGGAACTTATACAAACTATACCTTGTTTAAACCTTATAACGAGACAAATACATTCAATGTTTTAAAAACAGATATTAAAAAAGCGGACCTTCAAGTTGGGTGATAAAAATGCCAACAACATTGCATATAAATTATAGTGATTAAAAATGACTTTAATATTCCGTTGGTTAAACACTGAAACATATTACGGTGATAAAAAAATACAAACGTTGGTTATTAAGCATTTTTCTTAAGGGATTAGCAGCGATTTGCTAATCCGAAACATCGAAAAAATCATCAAAATTCATATTTTAATATTTTGTTAGATGATGGATAAGCGAGCATAACATGCAAGTGGTTGACTTGAAATCCGTGTAAAAGACAAGGCAGACTTTTATCTGATTCTGTAATTTCTATACGTGTGTATCAAAATTCCAAATTGAGATCAAAACGCTTTCTCCTGGTGACTATTACAGATTTTCTGCGTAATATTGTGCACCATGGTCAATGCAGTTTGACCTCAAACACAAACATTGTTTGATCTTTGTTTATTTTCTACTGATGTAACCACAATCAGCTGTTTAGAGTGCATATTTTGAGATGTCGTGTCCGTCTGCTGTATTTCTTTTGCGGGAGACCGGTATGACAAATTTCCTTTTCTCAATACTTCATTTTTTTCCCTTTTGGTCGTTTGTTTCAACATTAAAGCAGTTATATGGAATTGTACACACTTATCCCTGATTTATATGTTTAAAAAATGCATTTCCACAATTTTTTTGATTCTCTCGCCTTATCGCTGCTAATCCCTTTAACCAACAAAAGATTAAACATAAACTTCCCGCCAAAAACACATGTTTCTGAAATATTTTGCAGACAAATTGTTCAATTGTGGTTAAATCTTAATCCATGTCGGTAAATAATCTATTTTGCACAATGTTTATTAAAAATATTGGTCACATGACCATTTGAAAGCGAGGTGGCAAAATCAAACATGGCCGATTACGAGAGAGTGACGACGTTGCTTTGGAGTGTGAATTAATTCAGTGATATGAGATCAGGCAGTAACCTATATACTTCAGACTTTCTTGATCGGTTTCAGGCTTTCCTAGCAAGGTTTTGGTTGTACGGAGACTTATATTTTGGGCATTTCAGACTCTGTGAGAGACTCACAGCTTTCGTCGCTGATAATTCGACAGGGTTGAATAGTCTAGTCTAGGGTCAAAGTCAAGACTTCAATGAGCACCAAGGGAATGAGAGATTATTATGCCTGACTGAATAAAGCTGTATAGAATCCCTCATTGAAGTATTGACATAGACTATAGACTAGATCTAGACTAGACTAGACTATTCAAGCCAGTTTTCTGCAATATTACAAGAATAACCCAACAAATGGTTAAACAAGTGATTTAGTTTTAACCAACCCCATATTAAGTAAAAAATACATTGGTCCTCAGACCGCATGTGTTTGCCTGCCGTCGCGGTGGTTGTAATGATAGGTCTCATTTGACCTTTGACCTTGGCATGTGACCTTTGACCTCATTAACAAATGAGGGACCCAATGTTGCACCTATGATTCAGTTTGGTTCCAATTGAACTTCAACTTTTCAATTTAGGTCAATTTTACATTTTCAGCCTATCTACAACTTGACCTCACATGATCTTTGACCTTGGGATGTGACCTTTGACCTCATTAACATATGAGGGATCCAATGTTGCACCTATTGTTCAAGTTTAGTTCCAATTGAACTCACTTTTCAATTAGGTCAATTTTACATGTTTTTCATTCCAGGCCTGTCCTACCAAAACTTGACCTCACATGATCTTTGACGTTGGGATGTACCGCTTTGACCTCATTACATATGAGGGATCCAATGTTGCACCTAGGGTCAAGTTTAGTTCCACAATTGATTCAACTTTCACTTTAGGTCAATTTTACATTTTTCAAGCCTATCTTTACAACTTGACCTCACATGACTTTGACCTTGGTATGATTGACCTTGCCCCATCAACAAATGCAGTATCCCATGGAATTTGCATCTACGACCTGAAGTTTTTGGTTTAAACCTCAAAGTTATGCGGATATTACTACAAATGTGTACACCTTTTTTTCACAACAACAACAACAATCAACAACGACATCAACAGACTACAAGGGACAAAGGATCCCTATGTGTTTCTTCCTCCTTAGGCAGGCGACACAATAATAAACCAACAAATATTAAAATTTTAACCCAACAACCTGGTTTTAAGTTTAATCAACATCACATTAACCAACATGAAGCAAAAGGAATTATCCAACAATGAGTAAAAGTTTTTAACCCAACCACCTATTATATTTTAACCAACTAGCCGTTGAATACTGTTTTAACCAACAAATGATGGTTCACTAGGTAATCCTAGGTTTATTAAATTAATCAACAGATTAAAAATTTTATCACGTTTTAAAACAGTGTTGGTGTACTTAAAATGATTTGACTTGTTTCAAAGTTTAACCCCTGTCCTAATTTTATGAAGTTCCCCACATTTCCAGAGGTTTTAACCCAAAAAAAAAAAAAATCTGATTCAGCACCATTCAAATATCAAAACTATAAAAAACATCTATCTTCGACCATCTTCCCTAAACTTGTAGAATGGGATTCTCATTTATAAACCCTAACTGTAACCATAATCATCCTAATAAGGACATAATTGAATATATTATGGGTGACTCATTACTGATACGGACACTTAAACTACAACACGTAATTGATGGTGATTCATCCCTATGTAGGATTATTTGCCATGAAGTTGGTAATGAAACTGGTGATCCCTTTAATCTATCAACATTGATCTAGTTAGGATTTTAATTAATTCATTGTCATTTCTTTTCACTAGTCATCAAATTACAAACCGTTTGAAAATTCATGTACTCCAGGGCTGCCAACTTCTACGCATTTGGTGCATTTTTACGCAAATCGTAAGTGTTCACACATTTGTGTTTCTTCATAACTTTTTTGAGGGTATTACACAAGAATTATGTATTTCTAGGGTTACCATGATTTTTCTAGGAAAGTAGCAAATTTGGTTTACTTTGTTGCCAATTACATGGAACTGTCCTAAGGGTGTATGAAGGGGAAAAAATATATCTTGCCCCGCTCATAGACCTTGGTTTTGGGATCTGTGCACCAAGTGTGGTTTTCAAAAGTCAACATTCCTTTGATCTTGGCGAGGGAATATGGTTAGTGTTTTTTTTTTTGTTTTTTTTTTTTTTTTAAAAGGGTCGTTTTTAATTTTTTTCAAAATAAAAGTAAACACCTGTGTATGTTTTAATTTATAAACAATTGCAAACCCTCAATGTGTTTTAAGTGTCAGACTTGCGTAGTGAAGGTACAGGAAGAAACATGTTTTATACTACCTGTTATTTAGTGCTTATATGTGTTTAAATTTGTGTTAGGTATTTAGGCTTCCTTAACTTAGTTGTGTCAATTTTTGAAACTAAATGCATTGACGTGTTTAAAACAGTGTTTACAATTAACATGTATGCCCAGATCATGGGGAGATGAGGGGATAACCCTCACTTTATAGCAGTTAATGGTGTATTTTCTTAATTGCATATGAATTCCACTTACCCATGTGGTCCTACCCCCTTTCTTACCTTTCCTTCCTTATCCCTGATTTGTCTCATTATAGAATATAACATGATATCTCCCCGGGTAACGAATCAAAATGGCCTTTTGGTATTTATTTATGCAGCCAACCCCCATTCTAAACCTTTTTTGGAAATGCGTGGAAATCGCCTATAGAGGGATAGCCTCCATTGGAATACACACTCCCCTCTGTAATTTAGGTTAAGTCCACGGTGTGCAAGTCTTCCAAAGGGGGTGTATGAAGTTTAAACGGACTAACAAACACTGCTACACTCTTACTTTTGTTATAGTCTTAGGACTCAATAAAGAAGTGTACACTAAACCTTTAGATTGAGATTTTGATTTATTGTTCAAGTATCTTCCTTTTATGATATCACATAATCAAATTACAAACTGAAACTACTGTTATGTGATGAAATGTACTTTTTTAATGAACCCATAACTATGTTATTAAAGGTGGATGACACAATCGGACATTTTCTCCCCTACCACTACTTTCTTCCATCCAGTGGCTATTATGGTACAGAATGAAAAGTTTTCCTATTTCTTTTACCACCCCAGTGAAATTTAAGGCCCAGAAAATGATTTTTGATGTTGTGAACAAAATATATCCAATTTGGTTGAACCAATATTAACATCGCCTATAGGGGCTAGTCTATTTAAGTGCACATTTTTGCTTCAACTATCCAAACTAGCTGGACCAATTTAACTAAAATTATATTAAGATATTTTGGGAAGATATGCTCTTCCATGTAAGGAAACATCATATGAAAATCTGACCATCATCCATGATCGGGTCATCCCCGTATAATTTTCTTCTTTCCACTTCTACATGAAATGGAGGTCTCATTTATGGGCAAGTTCTTCAAATACTGTAATTATGCACTTAAATTTTGAGGTGTCTTTTCACAAAGTGGAAAGAACATACCTATACTCCTAGTCAAAAACAAACCATGCCATTAAGACAAAGAGAAAAAATAGCTATGATAATTAAAATTTTCTTAGTGTCAACAATTTGTGTGGACTTATCCATTGACATTTCAAATCATCAAAACACAATGACGGAATTGTAGTAATCTTTGCATACATGCGTAAAAGCATGGTGTGCAGAAGTCTTAAACTTGGAGAAAATGTTCAATCCTTGAATGCTATTCCGACTTGCTTTATTTGTAAAGAACTGTCATTAATCTTGATTCATTCATTCATTGTAATGAACGATTAAGATCTTGATTCATTTCTTGTAATGAACGATTAAGATTGTCAATGGACACGCCTGCGCAAAAGAACAATTATCCATTCGCAACATTACAAGCAGACACAGACATAATCTTTGTCCTCTTACTCCAGTAAAAATATATTATAACAGCAGGGGGATTTTTTTTATGACCACGAGTATATTTGCAGTCATACAAAAAAGATTCCCAGGATTAGAATAGATAGTGCAGACAGTCTATTGAATTCCTGCTGCATGTAAATTGCACTGCATTTAAAGGTGCAACGAGAGATTTCAAGTCATCTATATTTTCTGTGATATGTAGTGATTTCATATAGATTAGACAATCAATATAATTCCCTACCTTTTATTTGGTTACAGAAATAACTTAAAACAAAAACAAAAGGTGATTTGTTATGCTTATATTTCAATAGAAAACATAGGCTGAATTTTGTATTTGCTCTTATACAAAATTAGAAATTTCACAATTTTTGTACCAAAGAAACTGTTCTCAGCTTAATCTTTCCAGATGGGGATATAAAGCTTTACACCAGTGCCAAAATCAGAATTTTCACATTTTTTGGTACACCTATTATTTGAAATCTCTCATTGCACCTTTAATTCTGTTGCCAATTCACTGAAATGTATTTCTTGCCAGTTGTTTTGCAGTGAAAACCATGCACTTATTATAAGTCATTCTCTTCAGGTTGTTAGCAACAACCTCTCAATTTTTGTTGCATTTTGCGTTTTTTGGCATTATTTTATTGCAAATTAAAATTGTAGTATAGTTACCTACAAGTGGTATAAAGCTGATGAGAACACAGTTTTTACAAACTGCAATTTTTGTGCAAAAATTGTTGAGATCTGAATATTTATGATGTCATGAAATAGTAAAAAAATGACAGTTTTATGATCACTGTAACAAGCATTTTTAATGTTCGTTTTTACGAAACAAGGTGTAATATTATTTATTGATATGTCGCAACACAAGCATTTGAAAGACACAATGAGATTGAGAATTTACAATTTTGGAGGAAAAAAATAACTGATTGTGGCCTTAATTATCTTTGTGTCAATAACGAGCTTGGTAAATTAAAAATGCAAGCTTTGAGAATGGCTTATGTGCAATGATGAATTTTGTTGTTAAGGATGCAAGTTTAAAGCATGGGTAAGATCTGAGAACACAGACACAAAAAATACACACCAGACACAACAGTGTAACCATTTTGAAGTAATTGCCCATAGAGATGAATCTAACACACAAATCAATGGTTATTTGAGATAACTCCCAAAAAGACTACAGGGTTTAAACACATTAAAAGCCATGTAAAAATCACCGATCAGGAAAATAAGGCATATCGTCATGATTGTAGACTAATGATTGGATGGAATATTTGTACACTGATTCAAAATATGGTCTTTTAGAAATAGAACTTGTTTAAGTAAGTTGAACTCATTGATTAGCTATGAGTGTGAAGTATAGCCCTTTGTATCTACGGCCCCCGTACGAATTCTGTCTCCGAAGATCATGTACAAAGCCTTACTTTTTAAAATAAATCATGTTTTTATACAGATTTTTTGTTTTACAGGAATTTTGGGATCAGGTTGTCTTTTTTGTAGTTGTCACAGGCAAAATTAAAAATTTTATTGACTGTAAACTTATCTCCCCCCCCCAAAAAAAAATTGGCAAAATATTATACTAAAAAGAAAATAGGGGGCCATGCAGCACATTTCGCATTTTTGCTTTGGAGTACTTAAAGGAAACAAAATTGTGTTTATTTGGTGTTTTTGTATTTTATATGGAGAGACATCATTATACAGAAGGGGATGCTATTAGTCCTAAATACATGTACACACTATAGTTTTAGTGCGTTTTCAATAGAATTGTCAATAGTTTTCAATAGAATTATTGAAGTGAATCACTTTAGATGAGTGCTCTCTCTCTTTCTCTCTCATTTGTTTGAGTTTTAATTTACTACATTTTAAAATCATCAATAGCTTTTTTTTTCAATAGTGCATTAAGAGGTTTTGAGAAAATTGAGGTGTTTACAATTTTGAAAATAAATTGATAGCACTAACAGGGCACTCAGTCCCTTTATACATATTTGACCTTCTCAGAAATGGCCATTACTGACCAATTTGAAAGGATATTATAAGTGAATGGGAGCCTGTTTTCTTAGAGCAAACATGACGTGAACAGTGGGTTGATAAGTCAAGACAGCAGTTTCTATATTCCAACCCACTAAGTTGCAAGTATTTGTCTTTTTGACACGTTGAAATTGTCTTGAAACAATATCCGGCAAGAAGAGAAGTTTTTTGATTTTATGGCTTTTCCTCCTCCTATTTCTTGCATGCATTAACTTGCCCCAATTTTGACCCCATGGCCTAAGGCGACACACCATCAAATTACCAATAATCTCTTTAAAATTAATTACCACCCCCCCCAACACAGAGGCCCCCCGAGCACGTACCTCCCTTTTATACTCATTTATGATAGGTACTACTCATAATGAAGTAACTGACCTTGACAAAATCACAGATGCGTGATACAGACAACCGTCATGTGAGGCAAAAAGGTCTTTAGGCCGCAATAGCTGCCATTTGTCATAATTCCCCATCAACATACTATTATGTAGGCCAAGTCTTTGGTCATTTGTCTTGAATGTTTTCCTCAGGTATAAGAGTTGCTTAAAACCACATTTCAGAGCCTCTCCTAGTCAAGGAAATGTTAAAGTAGAGTTACCTAATACATGGCACAAAACAAGATGTTGGTCCTACTTCCGCGCTTATTATTATACCGTCCCTTGCACAAGCACAAACAACAAAAAAATGGAAATTTCTTGTGAGATAAAGGTTCAGACATTTAAAATTTTTATATATAAATGCAAAATTGCTTGTGAATTATTTGTTCTTAGTGTGTCCTATTAAATTACAAGGCAGAATCATTGGAATGTTCAATTTTCTGTACCAAAAAAGACCCCTTTGTACAAAACACAATCGGTTTTGATAAATACTTTTGCACATAATTTGTGTAGCAATCTGTTGTGAACCGTTGTTTTTAAAGGTGTCTTTTAACAAATCATAATAGAACAAACTTATGCTAACCCGTGGTTTATCAGTACTTAAAATAATCAACTGTACAACATCTGTGTAGTGAAGAACTAAATGTCACTCCCAGAACCAAGCAAAATAGGCACGTCTTTTGGACCATTCTGCCGTAGTGGTAAAATGGAAGTACTCGCTTTGTTATTTCCTGTACATTGATCACATGCTCCTTGAAGACCCAAACCAAACCATTATAATGATGTTCTTAAAAGAAAAGATCTTCCAATTCAAAACATTGATTGTCACAGAATTTTGGCCAATTCACTACGCTCTTTTGACAACAAAGTTTGTGGGCAGGCCTTTGCAACATATAATTAGCCCTCAGGACTGCAGTCAGAATTTTTGAACCTCACTCAGTATCGATTAAACCGATGCGAAACAGGGGTCAAGCCCATTCAAAACCATTCGTCCGTGCTGGGCCGACTGACATTTTGGAATATTGCACGGAATAATTATTAAGTTTGGGTGTTTGTATACACACTACTTTCAATTCGATACAACAATCCGCCAAAATATCAGTTGTTGGATGCTGGGTGCTATTGGTGGAGTGTAATTTTGTCCCCCCATGGCGCACACAATGAATGAAATGACACGTCAGTCGTCTTGATTTAATAAAAACCCCCGCCATCAATTAAATACATCTTTTCTTTTCCATTCACCTAAGCCGCTCATTGCATTATGCGAAAAAAGAGTATCTGAGCACAATGATCCAGGTACATTATGATTACACCTGGCCACCTCTAACACATACATCAATTTGTATCACTACCATATTAGTGTATATGCAAAGCGGCACCCAACAGTAGGTGGAAGAAGCGGAGGCAGCCATTGCTTTCTATTGTTGGTAACCTAGGTTTTCCTTTGTGGTCGGCCAAACATGCGAGACGATGAATTTTCAAAGATTACGTAACGTTTTGCCTCTCTATCTATATATAACCTCTTTGTATAGAAACCCCCCACTTGTTTTTAGGCTTCTACTCATAACAATGGAAATAGTGCTGCAGTACTGTGGGCATGAACTGTACCTCCCTCGTTTTTGTTTAAGATGTGCTTGGGTGACAAAAGCAATTGTTTTACAGCAAATATCATTGACATTGGGTTTGTGAACATGAATTGACATTCTTAGATAGACAGTTCCCCCCCTTACAGTTACTTATTTACAACAAAATGGATCCAGGAGTGAATGGTTTTGGGGTGTATTATAATTCTAATGGAACCTGTTTGATATTAGAGTGTATCGGTTGGCGCATGGTACAGAGCGCAAGCTCTGTAGACCATGGCGCGTATGTTCAAGGTATTATGTTTGATAGAAGATTACTTTTGCAGGGGAAGTTTCTGGCGTTTTTTGAGTTATTCACAGGTAATTTAACAGAAGCATGATTGATGTGAACTTCATAGTTTTTTCATTCTTAATTATCATGATATACTAAGATCTTTTGAACAAAGGTTTAAGAGATGATTTTTTTAATGTCATTGTGAACCGAGACTTGCACATAAAAGTAAATGCATGTACAGTTTCACAAATTCACGTTTGGGAAATCCCCAATGCCCAAATCGAGCAGATCGTGTCCCTACCCTCCTGTACAGAACCACATGTATAGTCTCACATCTTGATCGATTACGCGCTGTGACACGAGATAACGAATGCTTGCTGCTTTGCCGTAATTATAAACGTTCACGAGATGATAGTTGTGGTGTCCGTGGTCCGGTACCAGTCACGTGTCAGGTATCAAATATCAGTTTGCTCTTCGGGGGGGGGGGCGACTTATTAATACAATCCGACTATTTTAAAATCAACAAGGTCTGTACATGACCAGAGTCCCAATGCTATTATTTTTTCAAAGAACCAGTGTAGGATGTCTAAACAGTACAAAATTTACCTTTTCCATCCTGCTTCAAAAACCAACGTACGTGACGAAATCGGTGTTTTTTTCCAATGAAAGATACGTACGTAATTTTTAAATGAAGGGTCCCTGAAGCCAAATAATAAAACAATCCATGCCGTGACGTCATTCAAATCTTTATTTTTCCAAAATGGTGTTATTCCCATAATAAAATTCCTTTGTAAGATGCAACATCTGTATATTGTTCTTTAATAATTAATATTCAATTTGTACCCGCAGGAATGTGAAAAAAAAGATGGGTCCATATTAAGTCTACAAACTGAAAAACTAGTCAGCCGGCTAAATACCCTTACCGTGGATCTGAATGAGCAGACGGTCCCCGTGTTAGTTTCAGCAGGCTTACAGCCACTGCGCGCGCCTGCGGGGGTTATGCGTCAAGCATCAAAAATAAAATACACAAGACTTATTGCTATAGTGGAATTATGATGAATAGTGTACAAAAACATTGGGATATCTGATGGCAATATAACATGTACAAAGCAGTGGCGTAAACAGCGGGGGGCGGGGCGGGAGGGGGAAGCTGCCCCCCGTGGGAAGAATCTTATGAGACCAACACCAACACTCTCCCCCACCAAGAAAATAACGTGTGATTTACATAGGCCATCCATATACTATACTAAACAAATAAATGGTAATATATGCTGCCCCCTGGAAAATATATGTGCCCCCACCTGAAAAAAAAAAAGCTGGTTACCCCACTTCAATAGGGCGCAGAAGGTGACCCCCCCCCCCCCGGCATAACCACTTATTGATTCATTACAGGACAAAACAGTGGATGGCCTCTGTGAACCAACTCAAAAAACTTGCGTTATGTCAACCATACCTACTGCCTTTCTGTCAGTATCTCTGATTTGCCATTACATGATATATTGGCCAGGTGACCAATCAAAAATATGCTTAGATGCCAAGAGGATAGGAAATAGTGCCAAGAATTAATTTATCGCGGTATCGATCGCATTACGTCATCCCCTCAGTAAAGTTACGTTAAAATTACAAAATACATGCACCAAAATGTTAAACCGTAGAACAATGAACACATTATAACCATATGAAAATTGAATAAGTAAGTAAGTGCTAAAGTGTCATACATTCATATTGGACAGTAAAAACACTCTCTTTCTTTAAATAAAATTTTGGAACATAAGAGTAGAGGGTGATCAATATTCAGTTTTAATGGTAAATATAGTAAACATCGATATAATTTGTTCAAAACTTGATCAGATCTGTAAAAATCTGTGAAAATACATTTAACAAAAAAACAAATTTCATTATTTTCAATTATTCCATCTACAAATTCTTGACATGTACGTATGTTAAACGTGGAATTTTCGCCGCTACATTGATTTTCGCGCTTTCGCGCACTTCTGAGCTGCTAGCGCGAAAGAAAATTAAAACCCGCAAAAAGGTTTATTTTGTGTGTAGGGTGATGTAGGATAGCCTGAAACTGAGAGCGAATGTAAAAACAAGCAAAAAATGTTTTAAAAATTACAGAGGAAACGCGAAAAATTACACGCGTGGAAATTATCCATTTTACAGTATACAATTTTCCGTCCCATAGACAAGAGGGCAGGTTTGTAGCTTTGACTGCATGTTAACTCCTGGCAGTCTACAACTTTTCTTATGGTATCCTGATGGGCTCATTATTACATTGATAAACATGATCTACCCTCTTGTAATCAATCACAACGGACCTTCTATACATCTGAACAAAACATTTTCTTCCCTGTCTATGATTGATACTATCTCATATAACACAACGTGTAACCAATTTAGAATCGGTTGGTAGACCTACAGGGTTAAGTGCAGTGTTTTAAAGGTCCATGACAGGCTGAGAGATATTTCTTAATTCTTAATTTTCGTTACTCAAACAGTATCCTGATCATATCGCAACACAGATTTTTAAAAGTGAAACATCGGGAAAAGTGTTAAATTTCAAGGATAAACAATACCCAAAACTGACAGGGCCTTATCCTGTTTTCGCGAACGCGTATCAAGATACTGGAGTCGGATTTGACCCCGTTTAATGACGTCAGAGTAACAAGTGGTAAATCAAAGTCACACGTGGACAACCGCCCGCACACTCCAGATATCTATCCTTGTCGGTTTCTTGTCTGAGGAAACTTGAATAAAGCTATTCTGTACTGATTCTCCTTGTAGGTACGGTCACGCGTGAGCCGTCGACATACAGCACATATAATCGTAATTTTAAGGATCAAATCAAGAAATTAGGCAAAAAATATGATACAAAAGTACACGCATATCAACGAGAAGTCAACTGTGTCCGTATGCAAGAAAACTGGGCTACGCGTACGTCCGTTCCACGAGATGATCATGACTGCGTATCGCGACCGCGTTATTTGTTACTCGGAAGTCACTTCTGGGTCACGTTGCAAGCGCGATAATCACTTTCATTTTGGAATTCTTTGAACGCTGTCCAAAAACACAGGTGATATTATTCCCAATTTTATCAAATATACGGTTTCTCAATTAATGCTTAAGCAGATTGTACATTGATACCAACTACATCTATGAATGTGAAAACATTTTTTTTTGGTGGTATTATAAGTATGGTTTTTAAGATGTCCATGGACCTTTAACAGCCTCTAAGTCTGGTAGTCTGAAAGGGAGACTACCTTTAGACCTGGGTTTAAACCGGGTTAGTCCTACAAGAGTGGACCTTTATTCCTTCCAACATACTTAAAAAATGTGCTGTAACGAGCGAGAAAACTCATGGATGGACCGAAACGCCCCCTCAGGATGAATTTCACCGTTACATTTAACTTCATGAGTTATTTGAAAGGAAAAAAGGTCTCCACGATGTAGACGAACCCTGGTTTAACCAGGTCTAAAGTTAGACTCCTTCAGAATAACCAGCCAATAGTCATGTGGTGAGGAATTTGTTTTTTGCCAAAACAAATATATTTGAGGCATCTTATGGGGAAAATTACATGACACCATAATGTTAATCTTAAAGGCACAATTGATTACCATTGTGTGGTCTGTTTCTTATTTATACAAATCAACAATCTATTTTTCTTCTTCTCATTTTGATTCCATCTTGTACCGGTTTTCTCTTTTACTCTGTTTTATTAAAAAAAGAAGTCAGTTTATCAATTTTCCCTTCCCAGGAGTGAAATGAAATCAAGATAATCATGGTCGGATGAACTCACATCTTTGCACCAGACCAAACATGTTCTGCTTATGTAAGGAATTGAACAATTACAGCCTGAATTTACAACAAAAAGGAGAAGAAAAATTATAAATATCACTTTTTGATATTTTGCCACCTGAAAATGGACATTTCTGTTTGTGCACAGTCATAGGTCCACCTAGATCCGTTGGGATGGTTCTGCTTTGAATATATATATGCTACAGAAATAAAGGACTATTTTATCAGGCGCGGGGATCTAGGGATCATTATCTAACAAATTTGAAGATTTTATAAATCTGACTGGTTGCTAATAGTAATGAATGCCTAAATCTAATGGTGTGTGTCAATCTACTCTAAATTTTTTTTCGTAAGTTTATTTTCTGTCGGTTAACGGACAGAAATTACAAAAGGGGTGGGAACCTAGGGCAGAGTGATATGCGCATCGCTCCTATTAAATCAAAAGCATAATCATCAGATCAACTGAAGTGTTGGGTAACACCTTTTTCTTGAGGATAGCTAGTTGAACCTTACAAAAAAAAAATAAGGTGCTCGGATCCAAAATGGCATCTTTAAAAAAAACCCAAATCAAATCAAGCCAGGGCTCTACCTGAAGCAGATCAGGACACTACGTGGTTGTGGAACAGACCAAGACAATGGAACATACTCTTTGGTTGCCCCATGTGCTGGAGGCAAGCAACAATGCACAAACAAAACCTTGCGAATTCAGTTGAAGCAGCCAGATGTTTGCACTCATCTCTGGCGGATAATTGGAGAAACCACAGGTTTGGACAGATAAGAAGAGAGAACCCCAAATCCAAACCATCTGCCTTTTGTGCACAAATCCAAATATTATTTGCTTAATTAGATTTGAACCCGTTACCCTCCCTACTATGCAACACTCAACTAAGCTACTTAGATCAGTCATAACTGGCAGGAATTGTTCACCTTGGTATTTACTAGGGGCCTTAGGAATCCCAACCCCCCCGACCAATGCTGGCACAGGTTTAAAATGACTGTAATAATAAAAAAAGGTCATTTAATGGCAGTGGGACTCAAAAACGTGTGTTGTGAAAGTCCAGCTGCGTGTTGACAATGGTTTTTATATCATTTCCTCACATTACACTGTGGAAACAATCATACACATGTATGTACTGCATGAGATGTTCTGTAACGAGGACCTTGTTGAAGAGGAACATTAGAAACATTCAGAGCAAAAAAAAAAAACAATTACGTCGAGCATCCTTTACGCTTGCGTACAGCACAAGCGATTGCTTACTAAGTGCTAGTGACGCCATTATGTAAAGGCAACATTAAGAAATAGTGCTGCACCCAACACGCCTGTGATGAGTGTCTTACTGTTACTTTTGTCAAATTTTAGTAAGAATAGAGCAGAAGCAAAAAGTTAGAGTCACACCATATAGGACAGTCATGGACTAGAGTTTTTTAAAGGCACTCTCAGTGATTTGCCTAAATCGAACATCAAAAACAATCATTCAAAAATCAGATTTTGCATGTTTGTTAACAAGTACAGGTATCTAACATATTCTGGCAAATGATAGGACTAGAAGCAACATAATAAGACCAAAATCGGAAATTAGATCTTTACTCTCAGTACGGGACACTTAATACAACATAATAGAAGGAGATTCTATCTTTTAACACTGCCGCTTTCTTCCGTTTCTGTCAATTATTCAGTTGGAAAAGTAAACTTATGAGATTCTAAAGCTTTATCCTTCACCTTAAGCTATGACAAGAATTTCAAAATATTTGACTCTTAGGAATACATCAATGGATTAGTGGATCACTATGAGTTAACAATATTGTCTCATCCAACCAGGACAACAGTTCAGGGGGTGTACGGTAAACATTGACATGAACGACCTTGTGTGATCTGGGTATATTATATCATACCCAAAACCAGGGGGGGTGTATTTTCTAATACATGTTGAATGGAAGTCACTGAACTGTGCCAAGGGGAGGAAGTGAGATTTTGCTAGCTATAGTGCCAAGACAAGTCCTTTGTGAATGCAAACCTCCGATATGCAATCTGTTAACTTTTCTTTACAATCAATAATGAAAAGAAAGACAAACGTTGTAAAGCTAGAGAGTATTAATTTAGCTGTACTCAGATTGAATACGAGACTACCCCAAGTATGGGGATTTTATGACTGTATTGTAAAAATAGATGAAAAACTAGTGTTACCCATTATGCGAAACACGACCAAATATTGTAAGTGGTTCACTTTAAATAAAGGATTATCATATTGCTATTAAAATATTATTTCCCTTGTTTTCCTTTTCTATTTGAAAAAAAAAGATGCTGTATTTTCTGGAATAGATGTATTACGGTAGAATTAGAAATCTTTCGTATTAATCCAAAGAGTTAGCAGACCAGCAAGGGCAAGGATACATGCGTGCATATGCTAACAGAAGGCCAGGCCTGGGATAAGGTTATTTATATCTTATGGTATGATAAGGCAATATTGTTGCTACGCGTTATTTGCTAAAATATGAACATGGAACTGTATTAAAGTAGCAATGCTTTATTACAGGTCATGTTACATCAGTACCAAACCCACACTTTGTAATATAATGCAGCTCCTTATTAATCAGTTTCAATTTCAATCTCAGTTAAAAGCATGGTTAATCTTTCATTGGCCCAGTGAGCAACCCACAGCATGATTGCTTTAAACCATTGTAACCAGGTCACGCAGGACAGGCCAAAAGAGGCTAAAATAGGGTTGTTTGCAGTTATGATGTAGGAAAATTTACTGTTGATGCAAGGTTGCGAGTGTTCCAGAGATCCATCTCCACTTGAAATAGATTTCTACATTTGATAAGCTATTGCACCGATTTTGCGACAAAAGGTACTTTGTTGGAATTGCCAACATGTCACAATGTCGATCAAACAATAGCACCACAAGGGAATGTGCAGGAGAATAAACAGTGGCTGAGTTTTTGTGAGACTTCCATATGGTTTTGGAATCGGTTCTAGATTGACCAACTTACTTCTCTGGCTCTCATGCAGCGGAGTACCCCGTCTGTGTCTTGAAAAAGACATTTTTATAGCGTGGAAACGTCGTTTAGGTCTCTGTTCTAGTCTTATCCAACACACAAAGTTGGACTGTGTTTGTTTTATATTTTATATATAATTGTGTACAAGGTTTCAAGCAGGTTAAAATCAAGAGCAGAACTGTATTAAAAGTGAGAATTACTTCAAATACATTTCATCCTAAAATGTTACTCTGCTGACCTTCATATGTTTTATACAATATAAAACACCAGTCTCAACTAGTGTATATATGTATGAGGTCAAGAAAATTAACAACATCAGAGCAGAAGTGTATTTGAAGTAAGAATTACTTCATACATGCCAAATTGTATTATAGAGATCTATTAAAAATTATGGAACTAAAAGTTATGTTGAATACAGACCTTGCATTTGTACTGTGTGAGTGGCTGGCAACATTATGCAGGTGAAAATTTGTTTATCAGAGTTGACACAAAACTACACATCTCTATGACGTCAAGCATCACAGAAACCACAACTCTGCTTTTATTAGACACAATACCTTTACTAAGATGGTGTTTGAATGAAAACAAAATGACTAGAATTTCGATGGTTCTCGGTTTTGCGCTCGCATATTAAAAAGAATAAAGCTGTGGGCCGCTCCCTGGACTTTGACCATGGCCACATGACCTTTGATCTCATCAACATATGATGGGGGATCGCATGGTGCCACCTATGAAAAAAGTTTTGGTTCAAATTGAACTTCAAGTTTTCAATTTAGATCAATTTTAATTTTATTGAAGCCCATTTTTTCAACTTGACCTCACAGACCTTGGACCTTTCACATTGACCTTGACCTCATCCACATATGAGGGATACCTTGTGCACCTTTATGATGAAAGTTTGGTTCCAATTGAAGTTAAATTTTCAATTGAGGTCAATTAAAAAAAAACTTAACAATTTGTGTACACATACAACACATCCCACACAATCCACACATCTCCACACAAAACCTACACACCCACAACGGATTGCTAAGTGTCCTGCCAGCTATAGCTGGCAACCCACAAATCTGCTGTGTTTAGTTTGTATTACTATCATATCTGATGGAATTAACCATGAGTGCATCAACTCAGGGTATGCCAAGCAGTTTGCTCTGAACACGTTTGTTACAATAGTAATTACTAATCTGATCTTGTAGGAATTAGAAATAAATAAATTAAGGATCTGGGGCACTTTGGGTAGGGGTTGGATTTGAAAGCACCAAAACTTAGGGCTTCAGTCAGAACTGACATTTGGTTTGAAAGGTTGTCACAGAACTGAATTTTTGGACCAATTTTATAGTCTATGGAATCAAGTTGGGGTCAAATCAAATAAGATGTGGAGCTGAAAAAACAGTTCCCAATTTTTTTGGGTAAGAACAAACCTTTAGGCTTTTTGGCAAATTTGGGGGTTAAGAACCGGAGTTGCGTGTAGACAAAGTTCTAAAAACTGGAGAAGAGGTATGGAGTGGGGATCTGGACTGTTGCACATATCCATTACACCATTTAAGGTCAGTGCCCCCAGCCTCACCTTTGGTAATAACAGATATGTGAAACAGAGCTGGGCAAATCATAAGGTCTAGATTAGCTGCAAACAGTGGTGGTACAAAAAAATCCCAACATGAACAAAGTCCTACATCTTTTCAAAGGAGGAAGCCCCTAAGAGTGTTCTGACATTCATATGTTGGAGTTTAACAGTGTAATCACAATTGTCATAAACCACATGTGCCAATAACAATCTGAAATTTCAAATTAAGATTGGCAAAGCGACAGCTGGATATTGTACTGATGCCATGTGACAGTGTCTTACAAATTACACCAAGAATATACTTTTTTTGAAATAGCCAATGGAACTTCTTAGTCACTAGACTATTCGTACAGTAGTCACTAGAACATTCTAGTTGTATCTTACTATTCATTAGTTGTACAAACATTGACTGCCTATGAAGTGATATCGTAAAAAATTAAATCACAAGAAACAAATTTTGGGTTTCATGGGAAAACATTTGCCTGATGCCTTATCCGTTACGTCAAAATTCTATAGCAAATTGTGTTTACTTTTTAGTTGCTGATCAAAGGGTGCGTCACAGCTGTTTTGAAAGTTCTTTATTATGACAAAACAAAATAAACAAAAAACTTAAAAAAAAAAAAAACAGTTTTGACAAATGATTTGGATTTTTTATTTGTAAACTTACACAATAACATCTGTGTAAATTTTACAAACATTTCATTGGGCGCAAATATGATTTTTCTTAAAAATCTAGTTTTATATGCTTTTTTTATGGGAAAAGGGACATATTGAGGGTCTTTAAAATAGAATACCGGAGAGAAATCATGATCATTGTAGGCCTGAATGGCAAGATTCCCAACATGGATTTTCGTTTTGCAGAGTAATCTTGCAGTCCTTACTTATCAGTTGTGAAAATTGGGTCGTTGTGCTTAAAATCGGTGTTAAAATAAAAGAAACCATTTCAGTGGGTCAAAATAACTTGTTTGGCTGTCCGGGGCTGGTGAGGGGAGGGCTTAATGCGGCTTGTGAAATGGAACACCAAAATTTATCTGTGTTTGGCCATGGCTTGAAGCAGTCAATATGTTTCATGTAACAATAGCACATAGATTATTATTAAAGTGCAGTACAATAGTGCAGTGCAATGGTAATAAACACTTTGCACGGTCAAAAACCACAGTGAGAATAACTTGTTAATAGTCAATCTAGTAGTAAATAGACTATCTAATAGTCAATTCGGTAGTCAACATACAAGTCACTAGTCCGTAGGTGTTATGTTATATAGTAAAGGAATTTAGATAGTTTTTCTTGTATACAGAGATTTACCCACACAAATTACCACATATTGGTCAAATATCTGGTGCAGTAGTCACCTGAACCGCAATTATGCATAATATGACCAGGAACATGGTAAAAATGGCACCTTCTATGAACTTGTTCCCATTCATCCACACCCAATCACGTTTCAGGTTCATTGTCCGATTGTACATCCAACTAGTGATGGGAAAGCAGGACAATTAAATAAACAGTGCAAATAATTTTTAAAGTCAGTTCCGAAGTGCAAAGTTAATTTGGGGATGAGAGAAACATTGATCAAACTTGTATCAACGTTATAAGGGGACTCGCTTTAATTTTGATAACGCATTCGCCTTTTAAGAGTAAGGGTAACTCAAGTACAAAGGAATCCGCAGCTAGATGTTAATTAGATGGAATTAGAGGTCATGTTCTACAGACGTAGGCTTAGAGAATAGATGGTGTTTCAGAGAGTATTTTAAAATCTCTGAAACAGTTAATCTCTCCAAGGACGTGGATTGGTCTGTCGTTAAAGGGTGAATTTAGAATTACTGTGAAAATATTGTTTAGAATTAGTAAACACTCCATGTGAATGCAAATGCAAATATTAGATGTGCTATAGCTGATTTTTTTGTGACAGTTTATTTTCCACAAGTTCAGTCACCATAGTGCATTCTATGATGAATAACTCATAATTCTTGATGCGAATGGGGGGGCAATATGATTAAAGCACTACGTATTCCTGATTGCGATGACTTAAAAAGCGGTTTTGCGGTGGTAATGTTATACTCTGAAAAATTAAACCCCATGAAACTGAAAAATTATAATATGGAGTGTTTTGAACTACACATTTGCAAAATTATATGAATGTGGATGCCATCAGCCGTGGCATGTGATCGGTCACCGTAACTACTACGGTTGCATTCGCCTCAATGAGATCTATTAGCTAGATAAGGAAGTACAAAGTCAGCTATTAGCATGTTGAGTGTAAAAAGTAAGAGCTAAGTAACATATAGAGTGGACTTATTTTTTAAATATCACGATCAGTGTGAGTTTATAAAAGGACAAAGGTCTTGAAAATGCAGTTTGATACATTTTGTTGATAAACTAGGTTATAAACCGATATTTTGTGTTTGTTGGAAAGGAATACTATTCCCAAAAATTCAAGACTGTATCTATTATGTAGATATAATAAAATTGAACACGAGTGCGTTGGTGTAAGAGACTAGTGGAACTCCAATTTATTGCTGTGCTTTATTCACTGTGAGCCAATAATATTTCAATCCCTGTGGCACACTTCAGTTAATTCATATACATGTATTTTTCAGTGAACTGTGTCGCTGGTGGATGAGCATATTTTAGACCATAGTGATTCCACTAGCCTCTCAAACCTCACTGTGTATCCATATAAACAGGGCCCTCTTTTGGTCACAAATGGACAGCTGTGATTTAGTCCGAGAGCAGTTGGACGAGCACAGACTCTACTGTCGTGTCGCCCACCAGGTGGCGATAGAAGAGATTCTCAAAGACTCTCGTACTGAATCCTCGTACGCCAGGCAAAAGAAGCAGTAGGTGTGAGAGACGAAGAGGGATGGACGTGTAACGCAACGATTCATATTCCATCAGTGCCGTGTGGGCTCTCTCATTGGCCGATTCTACCGCTGACATGTTGGACAATCCTCGCAGATCTGTGAAAGAGAAAATAAACAGAGGATATATTGAGAAAGTTATTTCTGGATTTGATGAGACACACCATTTTGAAATAAACACAAGATAGATGAGTAGTGAATGTAGCTATAAATGTGAATGGTTACTGATAATATCAAAAAAACAAATATTTTCATCAATTTATTGGCAAGCTGCCCATTTTTACTGGCTCTCTCTGCTGGATATGCTGTTTGGAGGAAGACGAGAATATCACCGATGTTGTTTCTGTCCTCGCAAAACTTTCCCACAAGTTGCCCCAACAGTTAGCAAGTCATTGCTTTCTGCTTCTGATAGCGATGGCATTTCTTCCCGTATTCCACTTTTGATCGTTACTTTGCTCCAAGTAGCCAATGGCAAGTGATTGAGCATTCTGCACGAATATTAGAAAAAACTTAACCCCGTAAACCCTGGTAGATTCTGTGTAGGTGATAACAAATGAGTGGTTTTGGAGATGGCTTCCTGAAAATGACTGCAGGTCATTTGGGAAGCCATCTCAAAAATTGCTTACCAAAGATTAGACTTGATGCTGTTTCTGAATAGTGTCAAGAAAAAGTGTAATTTATCAATGTTTTTTTTGGAAAAAACACTGAAATATTTTGATTGCCTACTGGCTCCAAAGGGTTAACTCCATTTTCCCATATATATCAACAGCTTTGCTCATAAGCAGCCAATGGCAATCATCTAACTAAAGTGTGTTCACTAATAGATGAAACATGACCGTTGATAAATTACATCGAGATAACACCAGGGAAGAACTAAATCAAAATGCAACCCTAGAGTAAATATACTATAGAAGCTATCCTGTATTTTAGCACAAGTTGGAGCAATTCCTCAGACAAAATGTGCAGAAAATAAGTGGCAAATAATAGGGTCATGTTCCACCTTACACTGAACAAGGTATAGCAAGTGCTTGCCACACGTCCGCTGGCCTCTGTGGCTCAACATGCAACACCTGGCCTGCTGGTCACTGGCAATGTATGAAGTGAATGACTTGAACTAGAGCATGCATGCATGCATAGCATTCAGCCTGGTAATTTGGATCATCTATATTCATTGAATCTACCCCTTGCTCTGTGAGAAGTGTGCATTTAGATTAAGCAATTCCCAAGGTGTTACAGGTGAAACATTGAGACTTATACAAAGTCATCATGGAAAAAAGGGGTTGCATGAAAAGGTATTTTGCACTGTCTCTGGGGAAATAGGGCTTGGAACATGGCTTAAAGCATACAACACTTTAGAGATATCTAGTATCTGTGATGAAACTTTTTCATCCTTGTTTTGTGAAAATAACACAAGCCATCTAAACGTCTTTACCACCATCCAAAATACCTCAGCTTGTCGTCTTCTATGTAAAACATTCCAAAAATGGTTCTAGAAGTTAAGAGCCAGCAGCTTGGACTTTCTTAAAGATCCATTCTTGTTTTATTGATTTGCTGAACCATTTCCAGTTTTAGAGAAACCAATTTAGTTCTTTGAAGAACCTTATCAAAATAGCTTTGAACTTTAAGAGAGTTCCTGACACCCCCCAAAAAAAAGGGAAGAGTTCTATTAAAATGAAGGGTAGTGCAAACAATAATCTTCAAGAAGAAATGAAAATTTATTCATTCAAAATAATCAGGACTTTGACATTCTTTCGAAAACCACAGTATGGGGTCAGAGGATTGATTGAGTCAATCACACAATGCACTAGTTTGGGAAATTTAATTCAAATAGGGTCTTGTGATCACACAAAAATCCTATTTTTAATATGTAAACCCCTGACTTTTACACTCATTTTAGCCTACAAAAGCATTAATTAGGGAATTTAGCATGATCAGAAATGCCTGTCATTTTAAACCTTTGAAACACTTTTATTCCTAATTACTGAACATGTTTAGCACAGTATAGTATGGCACATTGCATTGCATTAGGAATTGGTTCAAAACACCCTCTGGTATTGGGTGGGCTACACACTGGACACTCACCATTAAAATGTTTTAAAGGGATGCAAGAGGATTTTCTGAGGATATATTCCTCTAAGTTTGCACTTGATTGGTTGGGGAACCACCAAGAGGTTTCAGTCTTTCAGTTTCTATATGGTTTTTGTGACAGGTTTCGCTGTGTACCCTACAAAACTGGGAGAAAGGCGAGGAGATCTGGGTGGCAAGTCATGCATGGTGGCTATTCAATATTAAGAATTAAAATCGAGGAATATTAAAAAAGGCTTTGGCATTAGAGATTTTTATTTTTCTGTACATACCAATTCTAACTGTATTTTAACAGGGAACACCTGACTGAAAAGTGCCCCTGACTCAGGCTCCGCAAAGCATGTCGTCTTCAGGAGCCAGGAGCTCAAAAAAATTGGGGATAAACTACCATAATTTGATGACTGATTGGGTAGGCGATCTGATGATCTCTCACATACAGATTTAGCTTTAGGGTCTGAGATGTTCAAATTGAGGAAAATTACATTTTCATTTTGCCCCATTTGATATAGGAACAATAGGAATTGTTATTTTCAGTGTGAAACTCAAAGGTTATTCTGCAATACTATAAAGAAAAAGAGGGTGAAAAAAAAAACCGAGTGAATCTTAATATCTCATTTCTAAAAAGATTGTAAACCACCTCCAAAATAGTTGCATGTGTTGGTTAATTCACTCCATAAAGAGAGAAATCATGAACTTTCACTCCAAAAACTGAGTGAGAGAGAGAACACCCACTCTAAAAGTGGTGTCCTCCATTTAACTCTTTCAAGAGTAGACATTCACTCATTTGAAGTGAACGTCACTCCTTTTTTAGTGCACTTTCACTATTTTACTGTTCTAATTTCACTCAACTCAAAAAGGAAGGTAAAGTTCTTTTTCAAAACGCGTGAAAGTCCACTCTTTAAAGAGTTAAATGGGAGGGACAACACATTTAGAGTGGGGTTCACTCTCACTCTTTTGGAGTGAAAGTTCAGTGATTTCTCTCTTTTGGGATGGATTAACCAACCCCCCCCCCCACAGTGCAAATATTTTTGCGTGGTTTAAACTCTTTTTCGAGTGAATTAAGATTAAACTCGTTTTTTTACTCTTTTTACATTTAGAGAGTATTCATGCCAATGGACCAATACAATCAGGGATAGTGTAAGAAATGTGGTAGTGTCCAGGCCTTGCGGATCCCGGGAGGGGGCGGAGGGGGCGCGCGGCCGCGCGCCTCCCGGTATTCTGCAAAATCTTGCAAAATCAGCCCATTTGAGCTATTGTGGACCAGTTACAGCTTTCAGCCCCCCGTTAAATTTTGACATTTTTCAAAATCCTGGATCCGCAGGTTCCCACGGGGGTGGGGGGGGGTTGGGGTTTATAAGTGTGGGGGGGTTATAATGTACAGTAAAAATAGAGCATGTCAAACGACCCAAAGCTTTCACTATATTACATCTTTCCTGGGAGCTTACATAATCATTTGCAAGATTGTCATCAGCAGTATTCAACCCCTAACAAACGACCTATATTCCGTCCCCAAACAAAAATGACCTACTTTCTATCCAACAGGCGGTAGGTAGCGTGCTAAATCAAGATTTTAATTGTTACTCTATGAGTTTTTTTTTTTTTTGTTTTTTGCTCAGAATTTACTGCTTTTTAGTATCGTATGCCATGTTAAAAATGTCAGTGTGCCTTCATGCATACAATGGAAAAGTGTTTGTCGGAGGGTGACCCAGAGCTGAAAATATTCATAAAGCATATGGGATGTGTATAGTCATTAAGAAGTCTTCATTTCTCATGGGGTCACTCTAGTCTAATGAGGTGAATCTTGTGAGGCCGGCCTTACTATAATGTGCTAATTATCAACACGACATTGTGAAGTTAGGGATACATGTAGAGTGTTTTGGCCCAAATAAGCTTGTTTAATGCAAAGTTCCTAGGCCCCACACACCAACTCTAATGTTAAACGTATCTTTATAGAGTCATGGGCATCCACAGAAATGCTACGTCATGAACTCTTAGCACCTATAAGCAATTAACAGTAAGAGCACATTTCATATTACACATGCTCTCAACCTTTGTTGATTGAGATTTTTCAGAAGAATTGTTTTATTGAACTAAAAAGGGGGAACTCGGGTTAACCACCTGAACTGGTGAACCCAAACATTATGCAGGGATCACCTCTTACCCTGTTCCAGTAATATCACTTTTTTTTTAAAGCATGTCGACTTAGCCTAACTTAAGGCAACATACTTAATTTTTTATTTTTTTAAATTTCTGAGATTTTTACAGAGTTGGGATAGAAATTGGCAGTTAACTGTATCTGTGGAATGGTAAAGCTCAAAATTGTGTATTGTTTGCAAAAAGAAGAAAGTTTGTAATAAGAATGGGAATTTAAAGTTAACCAGCTATCGGCGGTGGGCAGGAAAAACATCATATGGGCATTGGACCTCTAAGAGCAAACCTCATATAGGTGCATTTTCGGTAACACTGAAAAAAGCCTGGTTGGCGATATTGTCGTTTGGCCCAATAGTATCGCAAATACTTAAAATAGATCTTACATACTTCTGTAAACATCACCTCATCATTTTCACCAAATTGATGGTGACCTACATGGACAATAGGTTGGTTTGTCATGTTCCCGAAGTTGCACATATGAGGGTTGCATTTGACCTTTCAAAATTACATATGAGGGTTTTTCTGGCACCAGCGACGAATATGGGATTTGTTTTTTAATATTTATATTTAAGGTGCTGTTCCGATTTTTGTCTATTGTGTTCTCTAAATGAGAGCCTGACTGACACTTGTACACACTGACCATTCCAAGTACCGTGGAAACACGTTTGCGGTTTTGAATTGCTAGACAGGATTAACGCGTGCAACGCCCTAGTCACTACTGTTCAATATGATAGTTAACAGTAAAAACAGTAGTTTTTTATCTGTAACGTGAGAAGGAAATGGATTGAAAGCCTGAATTCGGGACGGACAATGAGGAAAATACGGCATTCCATCTGATATCAAAAGTGATACTACTTCCGGGTAAATCAGGGGAGGCCCAAAGACGTTGATTAGCACCTTTAACAAACACAAATGGAATTGCGTTTGTGATTTATTTCGGATAGCAGGGCGGCACTCATACCTTATGAAATTAATAAAGGTATGGGGAAAATGGTGAATTTATAGTTGATCTCTGGACCACAATTCCTTACGAGACACTGGCACATTGGGACATAAATAGTGCGCCCTCAGATTTTCAAAAGCGATATTTTGCATGGCTGTAAGGCTTTTATATACAAAAGCCTTCACCCGAATGATTAAGGTGACCAAATCAGATTCCTTATGGGTCAAAACAGAACGATTTTATAATTAGCGTCGCCGGTGACGTTAAATTCAGCAGACGACGAACATGGCGTTTAACACAAGTACACGCACGCCGTATGTATGTTTCCCACGCGAGGCACACTGTTTGATCGATCTATAACCTTTGTGGTTATAATATCAGTGAGTACGAGTCAAAAATATTCATGTAATATACGCATTTGTTGATTAAAGTTATGGAAAACTTAAAAGTTGACCTACAAATTACCTGGATGTCTTTATCCTCATATCAATGTCCCTATCTGTTTTGGGGTATGTTATTTTTATGTGTAAAATATATCTCTGTTCTTCCAATGGCCTAGACTATCATTTGAGAGCAAATTGAAGAAATTTCATATTTTGTGAAAATGTGCCAGTGCCGCTTTAAAAGGGAGAGATATTGCAATACTGTGTGTGCATGTGTGTTATATTTAACCTATAGCACTCTTTTAACAGTCTCAAAGCTTTGTCATTTACTGTATGGGAAGAGGTGTTTATTAGTTTTTAGAGCAGTGCTTGAAAGAATAAGGTTGTCCTTTTGAAAGAAACACAAGAACATTTTCAGAAAAATGCTCCACCATTTAAAAATAAATATTACATTTAGGATGCTTACTGATATATTAAATCACACAAATTAATTCAGTAATCCTAAAACACTCTTTATATCAAGATGATTTATATTTTCTGTCATGCACAACAGAAACTCCAAGCACGTTTCTCTAATCAAGTGCCAATTCAGAGAAATTTGTATCCTTGGCAAATGTCTCCATGTCCTTTTTAAGGGGTCTTCTTGTTTAACATTGCCATGGTCTACTAGCAGTGTAATATGAATGTTTCTTATGATGAATTTGATTGAAAACTTTAATATTAAGTACATAGCTGAAGGCATGCTTTTACATAGAACAAAAACATGAATTGTTTGGGCTCACAATATCATGCATTCTTGCTTTATATCCTATGGATTTTGCCAGGATATTAAGATCAATGCCAGCCTTGGGCATTTACATGGCATCAGTGGGATTGAAACCAATTTGGTCTTTCTTATATCCCCACCCTGCTTGCGATGGTTCATCAGATATAGGGTAGATGTTTCATATAGAAGTCCCATGATGCAAATGAGGGGTATTACAAGTGATTCTGTCATGCGATGTATGACGCTGTGCAGTAGCGATTGACGGAATGAATGGAGCAATACCGTGGCGGCGCCAGACCTCTCTTTCTGGGGCGGGGCAAACGGGGGGCAAAGTGAAATTTGGGGGGGGAAACGTGAAATTTTGGGGGGCCAAAAATATTGGAAAATTTGGAGGACAACCAATTTTGGCCCCAAAATCGCTGATTTTTGGGCCCCAAATCACTGTGAATTTTGCCCCAATTCCTTCCCCTTTTTTCTTTCGACCAGGGGGGCCCAAAAACTGGGGGGAAGAAAAAAATTTTGGGGGGGGGGGGCAAAATGCCCCCCCCTGGCGCCGCCCTGGCAATACCTTTTGTATCAATGGGACTTCTATATGAAACCATGCTACCATGATCTATATGGTTCCTCTGCGAATCTTGCCACATGGAAATGTGTGTGAACCCATTATGGGTAAGTCAGAGGGTGTTTTAAACTAATCCAATTAATTGCCATTGCAATGTGTCTATACTGCACTGTACTAAAAACATGTCAGTACTTAGGGATAAAAAGGGTTAAAAAGTAAAGAACCACAAGACATTTTATGATCATGCTAAAAAATTCATAGGACTAATGCTTGTTTGGGCTAAAATGAGCATAAAGTCAGAGTTTTTAGTGTTAAGATAGGATTTTTGTGAGATCACATGACCCTATTAGGTGAATTTCCCATAACTGGTGCATTGTGGTGATTGGCTCATATACACCTTGGGTATAGTCCAATGTGGTTAATTGCTATTCATCAGTTTGGAAAATAGTTACTAGAAAGACGGATAGTTCGCTGGGGAAGCTGAAACCATTTTTTAGTTGGGAATGCAGTGAAACTTAGTATTGAAAGTATAGAAGAATAATAGTGTTGATACCCCAACAGGGGAAAATATTGGTAGTTTGTGGCAAATAATGAAATCTATCATTCGCCATCAAGACAACATTTTTGGTTGTTAATTTGTTTGTCATGTGGTTGTATGGAATTTTCTTTTAAACAACGTTTGAGGGTGCCACAGCATATTAAAATCAATGACAATGGTAGAATTGCTATATTAAAGGTATTGTTCCAATTGTCTTGGGCTGTACCCTGGACTTATGCAGAAGTAGTATCAATTTTAATATCAGAGAAATTGCATATTTTTCTCTTTGTCCTGCAAATTTCAGCCTTCAAATCATTTCTCTAATATGGAGACAAAACAAAAACCTGCTGTTTAATGGTTAACCATCAATATTATAACATCGAAGTGAATAAAAGGTTGCAATGTATTATCGCTTCAACCATAAAAACTGCAAATTTATTTCCCAAGAAACTTAGTTGTGAGTGTATGCAAGTGTCAGGCTCTCAAATCAAGTACAGAACACAATACAGTTAAATTTAAACAATCACCTCTAAGCATTGGTAAGAACAGCATCTTGTATTTGTCATAAAAACTTTCTTGTACAACCATACTACAACACAAAATTGATAATTTGCCAATGAGTAGTAACTAAAAATAGGGGTTAACTGTAACATTCCCCCACACATATATTTCAAGGGGGTCATCTAATAATGTTAATTTTGGTCTAAGTGACCCCAGAGGGCATTTTGAGTCAATCCCACAATGCACCAGTTTTGGGAAATTTCACCTCAATAGGGTCATGTGATCTCATAAAAATCCTATTCTTAACACATAAAAATGTGACTTTAACGCTCATTTTAGCCCACAAAGCATTAGTACTTAGGGAATTTTTTGCATGATTATGATCTGTCTTGTGGTTCTTAAACTTTTGGAACACTTTTTATCCCTAAGTACTGACATGTGTTTAGTACAGTATAGGCACATTGCTATGTATCATGGGATTGATTCAAAACACCCTCTGAAGTACAAGTGACCCTATAAAGTTAAAGCAAATAACAACCTGCATGTTTTTTTTTTTTTACTTTTAAGAAATTAAGCGGCAGCAAAATTCTGTGTATCCTAGAATAAAAATGACTAGTGCATGAGGTTCTTACCAGCATTGAGTAACAACAGCATACGTAACAGGGCATATTCCTTATCATCAGGCTGCATCTCACAAAACTTTCTTAAGATGAATCTCAGTTGTTCTACGCTCTTTACCGTTGGTACGCCCTCAATCCAAAGTCTAGAAACACAGTCATGATGCTTGTTAGTGTTGCCAGTTTGACTACTTTCATAACTATGACAGATTTGGGATTGAAGCACAAAGTCAAAATCAAAGTCATTTTGTGCCATGTAAAGGAGTACCAGCTCCTTCCAAGCAGATGTAAGCAAGAGGACACGGTCTGTGTGTGGCAGCTTGGCAACATCAGGAATGCTCTTTGCAAAATGAACACATCTTGTGAGCCAGTCCGCCAGTTTATGGTCTATGTTGCCATCTTGGTCTGATTTCAAGACAATTGCACTTCTACAGGTACATGGACGGGGAACAGGAGTGACTGCGCCGCAGTTCTGATGGGGATCCATGTCAGCGCCTTCGTTATTGTCTCGGAGAAGACCAACAAGAGAGGAATGTGATGAAGATATACTGGGTAGTTGTGGTGTCTGCTTGCTGCCTTGGAAACTGTCGTCACTGTTGCCGGGGATACCATGAGGAGGGGGACAGCCCCTGGGTAGTATCTCCTTCATTCTTGGATGGTATCTGGAAAGTTATAAAAAAATATATTTTTTAAACAAAAATACCAAATATAAGCACATACTGCAGATTTCACCCAATAAACAATACTTTTAATTGATGGCATGAGAAGAATGCCTTCTTTTGGACACCCCAGTTGCTCTGTATAGATGAAGAGACATTTGAGGAATGGCCCATGAAACAAGAATCAGTGGATTGTGAAATTATGGTGCATATTGTAATTTGGATACTGTATATTGGTAAATAATTGTGAGACTTGTATGCTTTTCATATTGAAATTAAAAGATGATTAAGTTGTAGGACAACAGATAAGTTCAAAACTTAAGTTTTTGGTGTAACATTCTCATTTTGAAGTAATATCCTTAGAAATGTGTAAAAAATGACCCTAACAAGTGGGTAAGGGTTTCAATCCTGCAGATACACACCAGACCAAACCAAATCAGAGTATCACATCCACCGGGGATGCTACAAACGGTTACAAACAAAGACGGTGGTTTTGTTATGAATAGTGTATAATTAAAAAAGGCTATCATCAGCATAAAAAACAATAACTATGTACCAGTCGACAATCAAATACTTTCATCATTGTTATTAACATGTATATGAGCATAGATCTAGAAATATTTTATAGCTATATGATTTGAGGTACAACTTGACACACACCAAGATATTCATCTTGATAAAATACATAAATAAAATAAACAATTTATCCTATGTATATACCATTTTTCTTCAATTCTCCATGCAGATTTAAATAACCATGACCATCTCTCAAATACTCTGATCCCAGACCGTTGCTCTTTTTGCTGTTTTGGGCATGCATAAACAGGTAGGTAACTTGGCGTTATCTGCCGCGACTTTTCCGTAATGAACATCGGAACTTGATGCAGTCATCCACGACTGATGTTCTGCCAAGCTAATACGGCCGTGCACTTTAGACCCACTGTTATTAAAACATTCCCTGACACATCATCATCACGCACCGTTATAATTAATATGACCGTTATATGAACTTTCTCTGAATCGTCCGTGAAATCGAAAGAACCAAGTTCGCGCTTTCCGTGGTTGTGAGTCCAGACGACAGATAAACCCAAACATCAATGATGTGATTACGTAATGTCGTCTGCTCTCACGGCCATTGACGGGACTCATAGTCCCCGGCAATTTATTGTGGCCATTAGAATTGATGTAGTAAGTATCTGGAAAACCAGACAAGTCTAAGAACTAGGTCACCAATGTTTCCTATTTTAGACTGTAAACAAACCCGGTGAAAGATTCCTTGAAAATTAGCGGAGAAATCAGTGATTCAATTCCGGTCCTTCAATTGCATTTAAATAGGTCGTATGTGGTTACCCATGCTGTTTCTTTTTGTTTACATATTAATAAGGATCGTACGTAGATTATATTTTATATATTCCTTCCGTTGGTAGTTTTTCGAACTTCATTCAATCAACATCAATGAATTTCGATTTGGCATCCCAAATATTTTGTTCTGCTACAAAATACAGTTTGTATACACATTAGTAAATATCTTTGACCATGTTTAAATGGAATCGGTGATTCAAGCTCATACGGTTACCCATGTTTTTCCTTTTTGTTTACATATCTTTCAGATGACATTATTTATCATAACTAGTCTCAATATTCCTTTATTATAGTTTTTTTTCAAACTTAGGGCAAATATTAACATGTCAGTGAATTTTGATTTAAAAAATACCAAAATTTGGTTGCAGCAAATCACTAGCAAATCTTTGACCATGCTTCAATGGAAATTGCTTTGAGATTTGATATAAAGCTGGGTAAACCTTCCTGTTATAAATAATTGTTAAAGTCTTGACCCAAGTCTATCTCCGGAACATCAACATACAATGTCCCTCGTGCAAGGAACCCCATTGTGTTCTGTTTCTGTTGGCCTTGTCACGAAGGCCTCGTGCAAGAGTTTGTAAACAAAGAATCCTTGATTTAAGGCAAGCAAGGCTGAGACCTTTTCGCCACCTATGCTATAATTGCTGTATGTAGAAAGCGGTTGTAATTTCTGTGTATAATGTTTAAAATATGGACCAGAAAAGTAGGGACATAAAAACCAAAGGGCTCATGGTATGAATTCCCGGGGTTACCAAGTTGGGGAAGATACAAAATATGATGAATTGAAAGTAGTCACGATTGAGCCCAAAATGATAAACCAATCCTATCGATTACCATGAAAAATAATCTCCGCATTATTTTGATCTTCATTAGAAAGAAAGAAAGATATCGGAACAGCGAAACAAAACGCGGAATAAATAGGAAGGCAAGATACATAAAAGCTATAAGTCGTCAAAATTGCATTTACTTTGTTTGTGAGCCCTTTGTAAAGAGTGAATGTCTCTAGAGGGACAAACTCAGCTTCATTGATATTGAAACATTCTACTCGATTTTGCAAAAAGAGTGACAATCACATAACTTGAGAGTATATGTTTCTTTAGAGCATAGGGTGCACACCACCAACAAATCCTCGCATTGAAATGTTTTGAAAAGATTCGACATCAAATAAAGATGGAAATTTTAAAAAATCTTGGTCACTTTGCGAACCGATAAGGGACTGATAAAGGAAAAAATAGCGTAGGCGTAATACAACGCAACGGACGCAGTGAGTGTGGGTTTGGAGGTGCTTGCGTTTGCTGAAAGGCGAGAGCTGTAACAAGGAATACTTTTACACACGGATTAACAAAAGCCGAATAATTCTCGCCGCGCCTATTCTGATCAAAGTATATACTTGAATATCCCCATCTAAAAAGGACTAAATATAATTTTGATTTTAATTTATCATTAGTAAACAAACGCAAGAAACAATCCAGTCATTATGACAGTAATCCAGATTTTTGCATTTAGAAAATCCCTGGAACGGGCAGTACCAATCACTTTGTCGTAATTGAGTGTTTCGGCCGTGTAATTTGTTCTGCAATGCTGTCCATTTTCACTAATAAATTAAACAGCGAGATCAGAAAGAACGAAATGAACTTGTACGACTCTAGCGGGCAGATTAAAATACAAAATCGATCTCTCTCTTGATAACTACCTCAAGCTTAGTATCAAGTGTCGCTCCAAGTGAACTTTGCAATAGAAATTACATATCTGGAACCAGACCATCACTTTCGCTGGAAGTAATAAGATAGGATAACCCATAGGCAAAACGCCTATAAACCTGGGATTTTGAAGAGAAAAAGTATTAAATTTTAACTAAGGTGGATATGCAATGACGTAGACGTATTAGGCGAGATCTTTTTGCTAGGTCAACCACCCCGCGAGCGAGGTGACTGATAGCGTAGAGCAAATGAGGATGACTATAACGAGAAGAAATGGGACCAAAACAGAAATCACCCTTTCCTAATCGATTTAAAAAAGTCCTGAATATTGGAAACAAATTAATTGATATATACTGAAAGCACACCATCCATAAACGCAGAATACGTATATCGCAAATGACAACCAAAAGCGCATACAAGTAACAATGCCGTCAAGACATACATTCCAAAATCGGAGTTGGCGACACTGGGCCAACAATGACCTGATGATTCCCGGTATGTTCAGTGAGTGTGCAAACTACGCGAGAAAAAGTAAGGTCTATGCAAAACAAGACGGGCGGGAGTAAGAAACATATAAGGAATTAAAAAAAAAGAAGGAAATGATGGTCCGTCTCTTTATGCATATTCACTAACATGTATATATACCAATATACCAATTTATATGTATGTACACTAAATACATGATATATGGCCTATACACATAATACCTACATCAACTGGGACACTGAGACAGTGTTTTTTAGTCATGTGTGTGACTTCAATACTTTTGAGAATGCAATCAGCAGTACACACACAGCAATGCACTCATTGTTGTATAGAGTGTATAATGATAGCTCCAACTTACTTGAAGTCGTTCCCGTCGGGCGAGCAAGAAGCGATCAAAATTAGCATTATCATACATTTATCTCCAAAAGAAATTATCCCTTACAAATTATGTAATGCGTGAAATATTCTTAAGTCCAACAATAAACTTTTATCTAAGAAATAAAGAAACACTGGACAAGGGCAGGCCATTTGAGCTTTGATAAACAAAATTTATTTCTATGGTCAATAACCTGAGAAAACTGTATTGTAATTATGCATCTCTCTATAGCAATGGTAAATTGTATCTAAAAACTGTACGACGAGCAGAGGTAATGACTTTATATGCATCAGCGGGCACGCGGTCATCGCGCTTCAGCTTATGGTGGATTTGTTAGAAAAAAATTAACAACATTCCGCCTCTGCCACCTTTCAATTCGTGTGTATTTGACAGTCCGTTTTTGATGGACTACTATTCTTAGAGGTATATAACCTTATCGAAGAATCGAACCCAAGACCTTGGCATTATCAAATAAACGCGTACGCGTATATAGTATTTCTTGTCATGTAAAACGTTGGCGGCGGTTCTACTGGGCCAATAACTATGAAAATCTTATAGTGATAACAGCTTATTCTTGATGAAGTAAAAATTAAATGAATGGTGAGGAATCAGCCCGTAGCCTTGTATTATTGTAGAAATAACTGCCAAGTTTTAGTAGATGACAATGATGTATCATATCAGGGAGGAATTGAACCCGCAGCTATTATCCAAATGATACTTGCATTGGCAGCCATCAAGGATTAATGTTTTTGACGGACTTAGCATTAAAAAGAATATTGTGTTGTATTCTCACTAACATCTACCGCAGATATATAGGGAATCTAATTCAAGGAGCGCAATATGGTGGCAAAACATTCAGGTTTTGTATTTTGGGTCTAGGTTCAGGCAAAACTATCAAAGTATTACGATCCTAACGTGAGCCCTTGACTTAAATATATAACCCTAACCTAAATCATAATCCTGCTATGCATGTTTTGTGATAAGGTAGCCCCTCATCTGAACTAACATATATAGTGTAAAAAACCTGTTAACTTCAACTTGATTAATATCCCACTAGATTCGTACATATTGAATTAAAAAGGTGGGGAGCTCTCCAAAATTATTTGAAACCAATTTTGGATCAAATGAATCAAAATTTGATCATTTTATACCCAAAAATGTTAAAAGTTGTCAAATAACTTGGTGCGCTACCGCTGACATGTATGCCATATTTTCCCAGAATCAAAAAGACTAAGTTTTAACTGTGTATGAGGGGAGGTCCAGCTATGTGTGTCGACTTCAACCTTATGAGTATAGCGAGGATATCGAACCCATAGCCTTCGACAGTATTGAAATAACCCGTGCGATCTTAATTGGTTGGTTTTGCTATCTACTCAAGATACCCATCAATGATCTTAAACACGGTCAAGGCAAGGCATTGCGTCAGGTCACACAAACTTAGGTAAAATACCACTCTCCACATAATACAAGATTTGTGTATTCAGAAAGGACACTCGAAAACCTCCAAATTCATAATAATTACCTGTGTTTTGGACCAGCCCGTCCGCATGTTGAATTGCCTTTTTACCCCCTATCCGGCGCGTTAGTTGTTCACAATGCGCTAATATCCTGAGGTACAGCGGTCCTTGTCAACGCTTGACTAAGCCAGTTGCCGCCGGTCACGACGCGGCCTTCACTGCAGACTCACGACACAAGGTGGACTTTCATTCTTTCCGTTAGGAACTTGTGTTGATTACGATACCTTTATATGCCTTGTAAATTGTATCTATATTCGAAGGCGGAGAAATGCGGCCACGTAGTTATGTGACGACCGGGAACAACGAAGATTAAACGACGAAATATGAAATATAACATTTATTCGGATTAAATGATCATGTAAACATGGTGGGAGCTATGTTTTTAACCATCATTACCAATTGTCGCTGCATGCTAGCGCCAGAAACAGAAGTCGCCAAAAAATATTAGCAATGAAATTATTGACTTATGTTGGCATTACACTTTGAAGGCACAACCAATACGTGCAACGTTTAAAATACGCAAACTATTGACGATCAGCTGAAAAGATATTAATTTATAAACTTATGAAAAATATTATATATAACCTCCCAATGTTAAGCTATAGTTATCGAGTTAGGCTGAAAATGCTAAATACCCATTGGTTTTATAAGGAGCACGTTATTTGTTTTAAGTTCAAATCGCCGGCCTTGTTTATTTTAAGGTTTATATGCCAGGATTATGGATATGGATATTGTAGCCACTGAAAAAGGGCAAACTTTGCATCTTGTTGGGCTATCAGAAATAAGCACCCCTTGCTATATGGAAACAATTCATGCCATGTAATTTTTACAATGTTCATGCCAAAAAAAAAAAAAACCCAATGGGGCAGAATTTGTGCACAAGAAATATATTTCCCAATTTATAAAAAAAAATGAGCTGGAAAAACCAATTGGAAATTTTGAGAAGACGCTTCGTTTCTTTGTGAACTTGTGTTTCATAACACAAACAATTGGAATTTTAGTATTTAATATGGCAATGAACTTCCTAAAAAAGTGTAATTTATTTGGGAACGCGTGTCTTCTTTACTTGGGCGTGATGGGGGTATGGAACAGCACATCTATTTATACGCGTGACGAATTGGAAGGAGGTATATAAGGGCCGAATAGGACTATTTTCTTTACCGTCCTGAGAAACATAGCTGCGAGTGCTGATATTGGAACGCATCAGCATCAGGCCGTGACAAAAAAGCACCACAGCCACTCAAAGTGTATAAGGCAGCCGTAATAGATGACCGAATCCATGACACTATAGGATGTAATATACATATATCTAATTAGTAGAAAATTATCTAGTTCAATCAGGTACAAGAACAGCGATATTTGGTTGTGGCACTAGAGGTTTTCCCTCTCTTTCTCTCTCTTTCTTATAGATCAGCTCCTCCGATCCCTCGTTCGTCGCGTGCGTTCATGCATGAATTCCTAAAGCGGCATTATGTGCATTTTACTTCAATGGTTGTCTTCACGTCTCCTCCTCTCTTGGCCGTGTTGGCCACACGGCATAATAAACAGGTCGTTCCCCGCCGTCCTAATTGTCTTGCAGGAATCATGATTATTTAAGTCCAATAAAAGAGGGAAAAAGCAAGAGAAACCGAGAAAAGGGGAGAGAGAGGAGAGAGAGGAGCAAACGATCGAAACGTGCAGTCAAATTCACCAAGTTGCGCCGCTATTTTTGTCGCAATATAAAGAGCATAGAGTTATAAAAGTGCAAGCACAAACACCACCTATTATTATTGGATATTGACAGTTCATATCCGTGGTTCATCCATTTCCAGTTAATATTTCCATAAATATTTTAATCACAATTATTGAGTAAGAAATTATGAATTTGTGAGATAGATACAATTATTGCATTGTTATGATTTTCTGCATGCTATTGTTTATAATATAATAGAGTATAAATGTTATTATGTTTGGGCAGTGTGGAAGCAAGGTTCGAATAAAGTGATTACATACACACCCTTACACACATACAAACATCCAAACATAGTTAATCGATACAATCATAAACATCAAACCCGTTGGGCAATTTAACCAAATTCAGCGATATCGATTATGACATGTGTCGCCGATGATGACAACATTTTAATTTCATGAGTGCCGACTTGTACAAAAATAACTTAAGGCGTTATCAAAACAGTTTCTAATCTTAAACAAGCTGACCAAATGGTATGCATTCGGTGGCTGCACAACCGCTGCATACCGCTTTGTTAAAATGGTAAACGATATGTTGTTATCAGGTTTCAGAGGGCATATGTTTGAGTCAGAGGACGCTGGTAAAAAGATGATACTTCTCGGATAATTTCTAAAGCGGCCGCCGGTCCTATAGCGTGATGCAATTTCAAATGTGCGTCAGTGTGCAAAACAACAACCTAAGGTTTACGTTTTTTATTTCAATTGAGAAAGCTGACCAACGCATGCATGGAATAGCAATTTTATTTTAGTTAGCGGATGGAACCTATAGTCCATCCGGGTAAGGTTCTCGTTGCCGATTCCGATGACCGCCGCGCCACAATCTGACATACCGACTTGGGAGTTTTAAGCTATGCAAGGTGGGCCCACACATCTTACATTCTGAAGTTGATAAAAACCACACACTTTGTTTGCCATATGCATAATCCACCAATTTATATATCGCCTACAGAGATTACACTAGGAAACGTGGTAGTGGGTACTCGCGATGATCCAAAAATGAACAAGGCGGTTCTGAACCACCAAAGGTCCCCCGCCCGTCGCGATAGTAAATGGAGGGAAATATAATTTTAAGATCACCGGGCGGAATTGTGATGGAAATAATTAAGTGGTTCTCAAACCATGAGGCTCCTGCCACAGGCCAGTTGTAATTGACGGTATCAAAGTTGACTACATTGACCATACAACTATTTGTAGTTATTTGAAGCCTTCGATGACCTACTGAACTTTGAAATGGAACTTCACAATTTTCGGTTTAGAAACTGTTGACCACATCCACCAAAGTTTCATGATCCTCCACATGTTGAGTTAGCTGACCTTGAATACCCCCATGACCTTGAAATGACAGTCACAATTTTTGCAAGAATGCTTACTACACCCATCAGTTTCCATGACCATCTATATACCCATGTGTATGGATTTGACCGTGGATGACCCCACAGACCTTGAAGTCAAAATTTTTGGCACTGAATGTTGCACCAAACCACCAAAGTTTCATCAATCTCCTACCACATACTTATGCTGATTTGACCTTGGATGACCCCACATGACCTTAAAATTTTTGGCACTGAATGCTGGACGACACCCACTAAAGTTTCATCATCCTACCATAATTGACAAGGGTTATAGCAATTTATCCATTTGACATTGAATGACCCGCATAACCTTGAAAGACCTCACATTTTTCGGCACTGAATGTTGACCACACCCACCAAGTTTAATCATCCTGCCACAATTGCCAAAGGCCTTATAGCAATTTTAATCCAATTTTTGACAAATTTGACCCTATTTGGACCTATTTGACATGGACCCATGCCACATGACCCATCTCCGAACTCATCCACCGCCTACTTGAGCGACATCAGGGTGCAAAGAGGACACCCATACTTGCTTAGATAAAAAGATATCGTGTTTACAAAGGTTGTAGCAATTTAACCCATATGATGCCCAATTGACCTTTGACCCAGACACAGGGCCATTCAGATCCAGCCAACGCGTACTGAGAGATATCTATGTGCGAAGATGGACACCCAAGCTGCTTAGATCCAAAGATATTCGCGTGGGACACACACACACACACACGCGCGCACGCGACGAAGAGCATTTCTATAGTCCCCTTCGCCAAAAGAAGGTTGGCGGGGGACACAAAAAAATGCAATATCCTTTCGAACTTGAAGTATGAAATGAAGTCATGGTATTACTAATGAACAATGTACGCATGTGTCTTCATGAAATGAAAGCAACTGCAGTACGACTTGAGGAGGACAAGCTCGAAATACCAGTAATTGGCCCCCCATCTCAACTTTTTAAATCTTACGGTGAAAGCTACGGAACTAGTTACCAGACCTCCTGTCATCTGTTTTGACTGCCGTGACGTAAGTATAGGCCTTACTTTATTGGTCGTGGTGCTCTCTTGGATATCATATAATCATGCTACAAATATTCTCAAAGTGTGATTTAACATAAAATACAACAAGAACAAGAAAAACAACAACAGTTATTCAGCAGGTAACTTTTCCGTTAACAATGCATAGAAGCTTCAAGCTGTATAACTGATCTTGCTGCTATAGCTCGAATCGAGGTGAAATTTTAGATGGGGTTTACCCATGTCACGTTTTTGTTCACGTTTTACCGGGACAGGATCCGCCGCCCGATAGGTCACGGAAATTGTGGTCAACCCAGGAAGGTTATGGCAAGGACGCTGCTCGGGCTATACCAGGTCGGCTAGAGATATACCGCGAAAACAACCGGCACTAGATTTATTATTGCAACCATAGAAACAGTGTTTTTTTTTTTTTTTTTTTTAAGTGCGTAAATATTTAAGAAGAGAACAAAACCTGTATCCATGAATATTCCGTAACAAATTACGATGATACAAGTCACAAATTTATTCGTTATCTCAAGTATATAGGACAAAGAATCGAACTGATCCAGTATCACCCTGCGATATATTACATTTAATTACTCGAGAACTCTACGACTCTACAGAAAAAGGTAAACCAGAGAACCAAAAAAAATATTATGGTCATACAAATTGGCAAAGATGATAAGTACAAAATATCTACAACGCCACAAAGCCGGATTGAGGTTTAATTTTTCCATTGTACAACCGTAGCAACGCCTTCATGATTTGCGTCGCATTGCACCCATATATCTTCCACCCAGGTAAAGTGGGAGTACGAGTTGCGTAAGCGTTCTGTTGTGTTTAGCCAACACGGACTTTATCAGTACCATGGCAACCAGAATTTTAACGCATGGACCATTATTTCGAAAACTAGAAATCGTGTGTAACAACACGCTTATACAACACATGCCAACTTTTAAAAATGTTGGCCTTAAGTCACATCTAAAGCACCCTGGAAAAGGGTTAACCATCCCTTTATCTTTACATTGATGGCGTTGTCTTACAAAGTAAATTATTCAGACATACTGAAATGAATTCAACTCAGTCACATTCACTCAGATGTTTAGTGTATGCAAGTTCTCATCTTTCATAAAATCGCATTCGATGGCATATCTTTCCTCCATGACTGAATGTAAATTTAAGTTGGCATTCAGGGCAGTGCGCAGGCTCTGCGATGTCATACCCACAAAGCAGGGTTATGTATTAATTTGGATAAACCTCAGTTTATCGCCGATAAACAGTGTTATCTAGTGAAAAAAATAGTTTTTCGCGAAAAACAATGTATTTTCACTCGAAAAACTATGTTTATCGATATAAACAGGGTTATCAAATAAAACAGTTTTTCGACCGATAAAACTGTTTTTCGATAAACATTGTTTACCGATAAACAGGGTTTTCGAAAAAAACATTGTTATCAACTGATCATACTGTGTTTTTTTTTTTTTTTTTTTTTTATTACGGTACAAATTCACACCTCTTTCACAAAATGATCAGGTCAGTCATCAAATTATCTTACATTAAATACAAATATTTGACATGAGTTGAATCTCTCTGCGGGTCACTATATAGAACAACCAGAATATACCGATTTCTTACATCAAAAAACTCTCAACACACACATAACACAAAGAAAACAAAGAAAACAGGAAAACAAAACAGGTTTATCACAATTTAGCATGACAGGGGAAAAAAAAAAAACAACTAACGTAAACTACACTTTAAAAGTGTTGACGATTGACACCATAGAAAACATAAAAGAATGGGTACGTTTCCCAAAAAAAACGCAACACTTGGTGGAAGGGCTTCCATTAAGTTTTGAAACAAAAGCCAATGAATACGTATTCTTTGTTGTAAAGTAAGAGGGGACTGTTAGTATATTCCTGAAAAGTTCAGAAAGGTAGAGTCAATAGTTTTAAAGATATGACCCCCAACAATCAAGTAACCCGCAGAACCATTTTATCAAAAAGAGAAGTGGTTAACCACAAGTTGGCAAATGAAGAAAAAGAATGGCCAAATAACAATATTGATGCAATCAACATTTACTTGTCCAAATCTCTTGAGAACAATTCTACGGGGTCAAATGGCTGTATTTCACATAATTATTATTTAACTGATAATAAAAAACGTTAATTTATTGGTGATAAAATAGGTTTTAAGAAGATATAAAACTATGACTAAGTCATAGACAAACTCCACATTATCTTAAAATGATAAATGCGTTGGGTTGCAAATTGCTTGTTAATGAAAAGTAATGTCACATTCTCAACTTTAGGAAAGTTTAAAAACTGTTTTCAACACAAAACTCAATAACAATATAGTATATTTCATTCTGTCATTAAATTTTGGGTTAAATAAATTTTTGTGGGCGGAACAAAATGATGATGAATGATTATCTCTAATCCAACTTCCTATTTGGACAATGCGAAGAGTATGTGATCATATGCGTAATTCCATCTTCTACCCATCGTCTTAGTGTGTTAAATGCTACGTGTGTTAAAATGCATGTTTATTAGCTGTATTACCAGGGAAAATTCTATTGTAATATTTGTGCAGTACTGCCTTTTAAAAAAGGGGAAAATAGTGGTTGAACTTAGCGATTCATATTGGGGTTCTGGGCGCCAAACGTACAGTGCCGTATTTGTAGTAATATCACCTCCAATTTGGTTAAAAGGGCCCTGCAGGTTACCTGATTTCTGTGGCACATCTTAAAACTATGGGCTCTACCTGATCTGAACTTTTCAGTTTAAGTTTCAAGAGTTTCATTTATTGTTCTAAAACTTCACAAAAACAAGGTATATGAAATACTGCAAAACATGAAAAACTATGTGACAGTAGCAAAACAGTGTGATGTACGAAGTAAACCAAAATTAAGCTGAAATTAACATGTATATACACAGAACATGTGCGTATATGTATGATATAAAATAAAGGAAGATGTTACCATTTGAACATCACTTACAGATTTTGCATAATATTAAAGAAGAAACTGACACAGTCTAACCATAGAGTCGTTTGCCTTTGAATCATGAGTTGAATTAACTTAAAACATAGGACGGTAAATTTGATAATAATGAAATAAAGGTTTTTTTCTTTTGTCGAAAAAAACGTGCAAATAAAACCACTAATGATATCATCCCCCATGTTCAATTGAGACACATTTTCACAAATTCTTGCACAGTAATTAATGTTTGTATAAGATCCAACTTAAAACAGGTAGATTACTTACATTCCTACATCTAAATTTTGTAAAGGCAATCCTTAATTTTGGAGATAAAAACATTGATATAATTTCAAACACAGCTCAGTTTTAAACAATCGATAATTGATAATTTGTTTGAATCCAAAGAAATTTGATTGCCAATGCTTGATATATTATCATTTAGAATTTGTGAGACCTTATTTCAACACAAAACTCTACTTACACCCATTACCTTGTGAGATCCAGACAAACCCAAGACCAAGTTCATGTAAAATAGATTCAACATTATGAAATCCAGTTACAATTTAAGATTTTGATGTTGATATGATATGAGAAACTCGATAACATTGATGAAGTTTTGAAATATCACCCGCGACATTTTGACCAATATTGAATTATTCTTGAATTAATTAAATTGATAATGGTTACGACCAAGTTCCACAATACATCATATTCGAGGAGTACATTTTTTTCACTTTCAAAGAATTTACAAAATTTTCAGGTGTAACTTACTAAGTTTATATTTGAAAACCCACAGACTTCACAGCCATACAGCAAGTTTGGAACTACAACTGAATTCACATAATTTGAGCTGAATATCAATATCCAAATTCATAGATCGGCCTTTTTTAAGGATAACACACATGGCTCTACTTGCAATATCATGAAGGTGCTTAATTGAACATTGAAACTACCGTTGTAATTAAATTTTATCCCCAGGTAAACGTAATGAGCCACTACTTCCACGACAGGCTCTTGAAGGTGATAACAGGCTTTTTTATTTTAATCTTGAAAAAAAAGTAAAACTTTGGATTGGAAAGTATGTATCTGCAAACCTGAGGGGGGCCGGGGGGGGGGTGGGGGGCGGGGGTTGGGGGGGGGGGGGGGGGGGGGGGGGGGGGGGGGGGGGGGGGGGGGGGGGGGGTGGGGGGGGGGGCTGGGGGGGGGTTGGGGGGGGGGGTGGGGGGGGGTATGTTTGGGGGGGGGGTGGGGGGGGGTGGGGGGCCGGGGGGGGGGTTTTTTTTTTTTTTTTTTTTTTTGGGGTTTGGGGGGGGGGGGGGGGGGGGGGGGGAATTGCACTAATCATTCATACAAATTAATTGCTAGCTGCAGCTGCCTCTCATTTTCTGAAAGATATCGTATCACGGAATTAATAGAACAAACAAATTTAAAAATAATTCTGTGTCCTCTCCTTCACTAATGTATAAAAACCACTATCTGGAACTTGGTAAACACCTCATAATGTGTTGAAAAGGAAATGATTCCAAATCACTTAGAAAAAGGAGAAAAAGAAGCGGGGCAGATTTTCACCCTGTCTCACACCACGACTGCAGTTAAAATAAGATGAGTTGGAACCATTTAATTGATTACCATGAGATTAGCATGCTTATACAGTTATAAACAACTTAAACGCTTCCCATGAATATTATTATTTTACAAGTTTCTTCCATAATTTCGTCATCAATATTGTCAATACGCCTTTATATAACAAATAAATTGCGCAGTAGAGTCTCTTTTTTTGGCTTAAATAAAACATCCAAACCAATAATTTGAAAGTGAAAATATGATCAATTAGTAGAGAAAACCTTCCCTAAAGCCAGCTTGCTCGGACCAATGATATCAAATTCATCAGCAACTTAGTTATCGTTGTTGATTATTGACGTAAATAAGCTAACGACAGCAACTCAAAGATTGTGAGCCTCTGATAATTATCAGAATCTTTTTATCACCCTTATTTTATATAATGAGGAATAATAAAAAACATTAAGCAAACTTGAGGTACTATCCTTTGGCCCAAATTAAATGAACAATTTTTACATAAACATCAATAAGGATATGACTAGTTGATTTAAGGAATTCATTCAAAATCTGATCAATCCACCACATGCTTTGTTGTTCTTGAGTTCCATACATTCCAAAATTTCTTCCTTGTGAAAGGCATATCCAAAATATCGTTATGTTTGACCCATTGTTTAGTTTCAATTCTTCAACTTCGGAAATTTCGACACCACTGTTCAAAGTTGGAAATCATTCTAACAGATTCCAAATCAGGTGTTTCCCGAATTAACCTTGTTACCATTCAAAAGTTTCCAGCGTTTTGGGGCAGCTGTAGACCAGAAACCTGATTTCAGCATTCACGCGTTTTCCAAGATCCTTTAACTTAAACGCAACTGCTTTTATAGGCTTTACTTGCAGTTCTCATATCATGTAAAGCTGCATCAGTTTTACATTTTTGAAGTAGTCTAGTGATAAACTGCATTTCTTTTGGCTTCACATTCCTGAGTTAAACCAGGGTTTATACCCAATTCTTTCTTTTGGAAAACTTTTTCTGACATTACACCTCTTTGTCAGATTACATTATTTTGCAATATGATCAAAGACATTACCAATCATGTCAACAATTTCGTCAACATCTCTCTTGAGAGACATTTTGAACATCCTTTTTTAACCGATCTAATTGCCATCAATATTTTTAACAGAGTCAATACAAATGTTGCTTATAAAAATATTATTATCAGTCAAATCCCCAAACAGATTCTCGATAGCAACATCATTTGCATATAAGCATCATCAACACTATGTTCATAACAGACTTGTTTGTCATTAAGTTTGGGTTTTCACGAGATAAGGGAAAAGGATTATGTTTATCTGAAAGTAATGACAACATGGCAGATTTCAAAAGTTAACAACCTTGCTAGAAGATCAGGTGAAAACGACTACATAATTCAACACTACTTGATCTGAACAAGTGGTTTTACCAAGCAGGCATCCATTCCACATCTACCATTTACAATTAATAGACACATATTTTTACACATATACAAATCTATGTACATAGTTGTTGCAGTTCATGTCCATGGAGGTACGATGGAAGATTATGACCAAGATTAAAGAGCATGTGCTCATAACCAATTTGTTTTTCAATGAAATCATTCTTCACTCAATAACATCTGGTTCAAAAGAGTTAAACATATTGAGTTACCACCCCTTGCATTGAAATCGCCCATAATGCAAACACTGAATATCTCTTTAGTAGAGATATAATTTGCTTTCAATTTAATCAAACATATCGATTGACGAATAACAGGATTTCTCAGGTGGGATATAAGAATATACCAAATAAGGTACGAGACCAAAACATCTTTATCAACACGGACAGAGAGACGGCAATCATTTCAGGGGGGAATACAGGGAAAGAAGTTGGAAATTGACTTTCTGATTAAAAGAGCAACACCCCCTGAAGCATGTTTGGCAAATTGTCTATTTTTACTCATGAAAACAAAATCATAACAACAGTCTGATAGATTGTAAATATCTAATTAGGTTGCAGTTAAAGCCACAACATCATAATTTCAAATAAAATTTTCAAGTCATTTGAAAAAGCTTTGCTTTTAGTCCACATATATTTAGCAACAAAAACATTCAGTTTGAATAATAACAATAAAATGTTCAGAGTTCATAGACTGGTCTCAGGATAGCCATCTTCTTCCTCATCCTATTTTCCATCGTTCTTTGTACCCACTATGTAGTCAGAAAGACCCAACTTCTTAAGAGTTTCACAATCAATGTCAATACCTAGTCTTCAAGAAGTCATACGGTGACTCCAAGAATGAGGTTTTTCCATACTTGTACACCACAATTTTAAACGTGTGGTATGTGCTCCCTGGAACTGCTGTGTGCACAATTTAAGCATTTTTAGTCTGACGGTTCAGGTCTCATTCCGTACATTAGATCTTGTCTCCTGATCGGTTGTTCTCCCTGTGTAGAGTATTCGTGTTACATCATTATTAATTATTTCTTATCTAGCTCCGCTCTGGTTATTCGTCTCCTATGACCACCCTGGTTTCATCCCCTTCTTAGACTTCAGCCTACAAATCACTGGCTTCCTGACTTGCCACGCCCGGTGACAGCTTACAAAGTTCATCTTTGTTGAGATCGACTCCAATGCTCTGTATCAACACGCACACTTTCTCTATGAGCACTTCTTTGTTGTCATTATCTGAAAGTCAAGTCCAGACACTCATAAAGTTTCTATTCTCGATATTGGTCTAGTTTGTCATTCTGGAAATGTGCAAGCAAACCTTGCTTCTGGACTGCATTAGCTATCAAAGGTTATCTAATCATAAGTGTTGAAGCAACTCGGTATAAATAGTGTTTAAAGTTTTCTCAATTGTTCTTTCAGGGTTGGCTTAAGCTCCTTCAAAACTGACTGGGCTAGGCCGGGGAGGAAAGCTGGCGACGAGACTGGGTGTTTTATACGGTGCGACTCGGCCCGCGCCCGCGTGTTTCAGTTTTGGTCGCTTTCATTGACTTGGTTCAATGCCCCATCGATAGATTCATTAACGAAATCCCCACCGCATCGAAATACGTCGTTAGATTACAAATCCATTCTGTTTCTTTTGCTGCATTTCCGTTGTTTTGTGGTGTACTAGGGTGGTAGCAAGAGATGCATCAAGCTATCGTTTAATAGCAGCTTGAAGTGATGCCATATTGCTTCACGACAACAATCTAGTTCATGAGATCAAGAGTACATGTTTATACGATGATAGATCGGTGCAAAATTCAACAGCTTCACACCAGTGACGCTTCAGTGTCACAAATAAAAAAACTTGTTAGATTACCTGTAAAATAGAGAGACTGCACAGAAAAGTGAACAAGGTTCTTGGATGAAGATTACCAGATTATGGTAATTAAACTTCAGATCTAGAAAAACAAACGTCCAAAAACTGAAAGAATAAAAATCGCCCCAGCAATCACACATGTGTACTGTACGCCGCCATTTTAACAGCTTACAACAAAGAAATAAGTAGTCACGTGCTGTGTTCAAAAGTATGGCGGGCCTGCCACAAGTGTGGCGGGTTTGTTGGGACACACGGTATATTCCACGAAATTAAAGTGTTTTTAAAGCGGAAATAGGAGCTTAGAGGCCATGCTGTTATGACGTCATTATGCCAACATTTATTTTTACCAAGAATGCTATAAGCATGTGGAATGTACTCTCATGTAAAATGCAACAAAAACTCACTCTTCGAGAGATCGGGAAGGACAGTCTCTTTGGAGTGATATCCATTCTTTCATCAGAGAAAAAACACCGGAATAGTGGGAATCACTCTGAAAGAGAGTGACAAAACCTCTCCGAAAAAACTTCACTCCTTAAGAACGAGCTATCCCTTCATAAAAAGCCTGCAAAAACCGAAGTGTTAACTTTAAGACTATATAGGTGTTAATTTTAACACCCTCCAGGATATCAATATGGGACCGAACCCACTGGCTGTTAGACTTTACACCATTTCGGGCGTTATAATACCACCATGTTAGTGTTATATTAACACAAATTTTGATGGTTACAATATATGATATGACACTGCTTGGTGGAATTCTACACCACACTGCCAGTGCCAAATTTGACTTACGTCATTTCACTGGTGTGTTACTTTCACACCAAACTTTGGTGTGTACATTTACATTTCTAATTATAAAACTTTTAAGTAGGAAAATATTTTTGATTTTGTTATTGTGTGCGTTTATTTTAACATGCTTACGCTAACTATTTCATAAGCATATCACCAAACTGCATTAATTAAAAATGTTGCAGCACACTGACGGTGTTTAAATCCTAATTTCAAACACCAGGAACTAACAACGGACAAGCAACACAGCGGAGTGTGTTAAAAATTTTAACACCCCAGTTTTTTAGCTCTCAAAGAATGAGTTTCAGCTCTTTTACAGCATGATCAGGGCATGTGTGGTTGCATAAAACCATGCACTAGAGTCTAAACCGGGGTCTTGAGATTTTGTTTGTTGTGTTGTTGATTTTCGGCTTATGTGATTAACTGTAATTTGTCTTGTCTTATAATTTTTTCAGACGCGGCACAAGCCAGTTCTTTCTGTCTCGGGTAACGGTGTCTGTAAGACCTACCTCTGTTCCATTTCCAACAAGGTATAAGGGACAGCATCAAATTGGAGTGGGTGTAGCTGCATGGGTTACGCCAAGTTTGCATTTGCCGGGGTGCTACTAACGCGAAGCGGGTATCGACGATAAACCGGTGAAAACAATGAAGTATTAAAAAAAAACGAACGCACCGATTCGCAATAACTCAATTCAATATTGAATCTGATGTGTTAAAAAGCTCGCCCGGGCAGAAAGTCAGGTAATCGCGAAAACCGGGTTACTGCTTATAGTAGAATATAGAATGATTGAAGGCTTGCTACTTATAATCCGAATAATTATCCGTATGATTATCTGAACCATGGTGGTATACCGCATACGCTTTCAAAAGAATGCAAGCCAATGCAGGACTATTTAAGCGGAAGAAGCAGTTTCACCAAAAATTGGGGGGGGGGGGGACCTGAAATGACCCTAGATAACCTTGACCGACTTATCGTTGACCTCATATTATCCACCTCAACACCAAGGATGATTTTTTTGTAGTTGAAATTTTAGAATGTTTTACTTAATTTTCACAACAAGTGCATGCTAGCTCGCAGTGCAGAGAGAGTCAAAATTCAATCCATTTTAAAGCCAAGTTGAAAACCGTTGACGGAAAACTAGTGTTATGGCAAGCGATGGGGGGAGGGGAGGAGGAGAGGGAGGGGAGGAGGAGAGAAGAGGAGAAAGAGAGAGTCTGAGACAGGCACAGATATCAAATAAATAAAAAAGAAACCAACAAAAATGCAAGCTTCACATGCAGGCTTATACACATGATCCGCAGATTAAAACGTATTTTATGCCCGTATGTATAGTGAGGTAGCGAATTCGATTATTCAAGCAGAATAAGATCAGATTATTTTTGTATCATATCCAAAACGATAACTATGTAGATATTCAGTCAAGTCCTCTCTGCATACGCCCACACAATGTCAATGACTGGCTAATAAATGAAAGTGATATTACGAATGCACGGGTACATGACATAGCGGTTATATTATAGTGCTCTTCGTGATGTTACCTCATGATTTCATTTCATGTTTATTTCACGGTATCACTCATGAAGCCTGGAGCGGTGCTGACAATTTCGAAGTGGTAGAGAGATTGTAACAATTAATTGTCATGTTTGTATACACTTGCTGGAATCCCATTTGACTGTGCATACATTTTTCCATTCAAGTGTGGCACTGTAACATTTAAAGGTGATAGCATGAGGTAGCGATAAACAAAAGCCACAAACAAAGGTCTTACAACGAGAGCCAGGCAGCGCAGACAGAAGGAAGGGACAAAAAAAACGGACAGACCAATAGAGAAGCAGAGAACGACATATGGAGATGGAGGGAGAAGGAAGAGAGAGAGAGAGCGACAGAGCGAGAGGGAGAGGAGAGAGAGGCACGCAGAGAGAACGAGGGAGGCGAAACAAAATACAAAAGAAAACAACAACGAAAACAACAAAAAAACATGACAGAAAAAATAAATAATTAAACAAAACAGGCGAAAACAGACAACTTTGAGGAAAACAGCCGAGAAGTACGAGTTGGATACTCAAGTAAAAATGGTCACTTACAGACATAAACGAACAAAAGAAAAGTCCAGACTGGCAGATAGAGACCCAACCAAAAGGTGCAAAACTGCATAGGAAAATGTCAAAGCCATAAATATTAGCAGTGAAAAACGTGAATCAACTAAACGGCAGTAGTTAAACTAAAAGTGCACCACGTAGAAAGGAATCTTCACTTTTGTATCTAAAAGGAAAACGTTGAAAAGGCGTTTAGTGCCAGTGCACGACAACTCTTGTCTTGGAAGTACGCTGAATTTAGTTAATTGATCGGGTGTTATAATGGTGGATTGAAGCAATTAACGTCATATGGTGCACCCAGACGAACAAACAATGTATATTTATATTACAAGAGCTTTCTTCTTTAATAATCGGAAAGACAATTGTCTTTGGTCTGTAGCATCTAGTGGATTATACGTAATACTATAAGAAATCTGAGAAAAGTACCAAACAACTCTGTAAAATATCCTAGTTTGAAGTCTGTTTTTAAGATAATTCCATCATTGATTAGAATTACTCTGAACATAATGAAAGTTTATGTTTTGTTAAACTAATTGTCTGTTATATTGGATTTGAACAAAATAACAAGCAACAGTTGTTATATCGTCTATAGTCAAGCGGGTACCAGATAGATCTTACGGTGTAACCCAGAGCTGTAAGAAGCTCCATGGTACTCTTCGCTCTACTTAAGGGTCCCCTTGATTTGGCTAGTATGGCAGTACTACAAACTAAGTTACTGGAAGTACACAAGACACTGGCGTGACCAGCAGCTATGTTTACTTAGCCGTATCATCGTGTAGTGTACTCGGCAGGCCTTTGTAGTTGACTGAAGACCACCAGCAGTGGAGCTACATTTTGCGGGTATCAGGGGTACCGTCGAAGGTACTCTTCTACCGGTGTCTTCTTATCGTAGGTAAGGCTGACACTTTCGGCCCATAGAGGGCGCTAAACATTCCGTTGCTGTACTATTTTTCTGATCAGAGTCATGATTTTTAATATTTAAAAAAAGAAAAAACCTAAAAAATTAAAAAAACCTACATTTTGAAAATGACACAAAGACCAATGACCACAAATGGATAAAAACTAAAATAATGACATTGAGTTGACAGCTCATTTGCATGGGAGTAACTTCAAAAGTTCACAGATACGGTCCATGGAGTGACTGGTTAAGGTACCGTGTGTTGTACCTATGAGGTGGGTGATTTACTCCCACTTTTTTGCGACAGCGACGTGGTATCCATGCGGGTGGTTACTCTGCGGCTACTCCACAATGTACTTCAGAGGTACTCCTTTGAAGAAGTTGCTGTTGTGTATGTAGTTCAATAGCCCATCCCTGGTATTAGTTAAGCGCGTACTGCCATACGCCCAGCACTTTGTCTGTTGGCCGTTGCAATCTATTGCATCATATTATAGAAAACTCAAAAATTGTAATCGATGTGTCGATATATCCAATTCAGCAGTTTTTACCTATTATAATTGAGTGCATTTATAATAATGGCTGGGTTTTTTTAAACATGCATATGTCATGCAGGCTTGCTACATAAAAAATGCCTATATTAGTGATTTCCTGGGAAAACGCTTAATTTATTTCATTAAAGTATGATTTTAAACTAAGATTATAAACGATTGTCATTATGTGTACTAGTTCATATGCTACATGACTATACTACCACATAATAGGTATGCAGATAACACAAGAAATTTGCCAGTAAAAATGTTGAACACGTGTTTTTGAACTGCACAAAGTAACACGTGATCTCAGATGTTATCAGGTGCGTATCTTTAAGGGTTTGTAAATACTACAAGTGCTAAATGCATAATTTAAATTAATATTTAGCCGGTCCCGGTTATATTCGAATCGAGGACCCCCGGTCGGTAGGCCCCTGTTTCTATACCACTTTTTGTAGAGGGTGGAGCACAGAGGGCCGATCTACAAGCCCCCCACAATCCGCCCAGCCTAACTCAACTAATTATGAAATTTGAAATGACGTCGTAGGGTAAAAAAAAAAGCGCAGCGATTCCAAATAATCGAGATATCAATCAGCTGAAACGGGAACAATAGAAGTAGGGTAAAGTGGGGTAATATGCACCCCGGGGGGCATTATGGACCCCCCCTTACTACTCGGAACTAGAGGGTGGTGTAGGAGTGACCCTTCTTATTCGGTACTTGAAAGAAGAACATCATTCAACAACTGTAATTTTGTTATTTTTTGCTTTTTTTAAGTTTTTTATTTTTTTCTTTTTTGAAATATTTAAAATTTACAATTTTCATTCACGTTTTCTTATTATGTCAGTGACGTTTTAAAAACATCGCTATTTTCTCTTGAGCCTCGTTAGAGGTTGTTACCATGGCAGATGTAGTACTGACTTTACCCAGGTATCAATATATGTATCAAATTCCTATCTCATATCTAATTAAAAAACGGCTATGAGTATATGGCGATACATTGTGTATGGGTGATCTGGGGTACATATGGACACCCGATATCCCCATGTAGAAACTTTATGGACGGGGCAATATGGACCATATGATGAGTCATATTACCCGGCCTCTTTTGCCAATCATCGGGTGGTCCATATTGCCGACGAATGGTAATATGGACCCCTTTGCCCAAAAAAAAAATTGAAAGCCTCTATCTTTTGCTATGGGTAGAGATGAATGAATATCTTTTGGTCTGTTACCTACCATGAACCAAGATATCAATTGATAATAAAAAAGTTATTAAAGAATAAATAAAACTCCTTGAAAATTACGATCTTGCTTAACGGGGGTTCCATATTACCCCACTTTACCCTACAGTGAATAATTGCTATTGAGTTGTTTTACCCAAATTAATACCACCTTTTACCAGGTCCGTAAGAATGCGGGATCTATACATCCTCGGCTCTCTCTCCGCCCAGTTTAATTCTGGCCACCTCACGATTATAACGATTTAATCTTGAAAAATTATTAACTAAAATCCGTAATTCTAAATATAACCACCGGATTACTTCGAGTACGTAAGTGCAGAGAACCTTCTATGGGAATAACAATGCCAATTTTATTGCGATAAGCAGAAAAACAAAAACGTATTAACAAAGCTCTCATGTGTTCATCTGTGCAGTGGTAAAAGTGCATCGCACATTAAAAGCGTGATGATAATGTAATGGCTCCTCTCATGTTCAGAAACCGAAACACCTCAGGTACAAAATAACGTTACCGAAACGAGCTATCTACTACTTTTGTCGAGGCGCCAGTTATGCTATTTCTGTGTTTGTTTTCGTTGTTATTTTTTCGACTGCTGTTTACGCCCACTTGAAAAAATAAAGTAAGTGATTTGATTTTAAAACAAAATATGTTTTGTCAGACAAAGCCATACGCGCTCGGCATTTTGTTTTATTGAATCTACAGCGTTAAAAGTGGCAGCGATGGATTAAAAAATTGCAATGGGAGCAAGAACTGGGGACGCAAAAAAAAGTCTTAAAATTTGCCACCACACAATGAGTATTTTATCTCTTTTTTTGGGCGGGGGGGGGTGGTAGCATCTAAGCAACTACGCTAATGATAGTCAAAATTGGCTGGAAAATGGGACAAAGCTTGGTAAGAAATAATGAAATTGACAAAGCCCTATTCACTACTGTGCTTATATTGCTGGTTAACCATAAAAACAGCGTTTTTTTGTTTATATTTTAGGAATGAAAATGAATTTGAGGGCTCAAATTTAAGGAGACCAATGTGAAAAATATGGCCTTTAATCTGTATCAAAATCAATACTACGTTGGGTAACTCGGGGGTCCCAAAGACGATCGGACCACACACCTTTAATGTGCAGTGCCATCTGAGATTGTTGTTGTTGTGTTTTGTTTTTTAAGACTAGATTAATTACAAGCTGTAAATAATCATTAGTTTACATTCCATAAGCACTCTATTGACTATGAGTCATGCATGGGTCGTCCTTATTTTCTAATCTACATTTCTAAAAAATCCATTCCCTTAAACATTCATAGATCCCCTTATTCACCCATTTGTATATCCTTAAATCGTATATTTTTTTTGTGACCTATCAAAGCTATAGGCCTACTTGGAGGGTGGAACGTGCCCATGGCGAATCGAGTACGTGAGACTTTTTAATTTGTTATTCGAAAAATTGGATCTACACCTATGACTGATTGTGACAAGAGATTGGACAAGTTATCCAGACAATTCAAAAGTTAGTTAGTACAGAATGATTTCAATGTTAAAATAAGCAAGTAACGCTACGATAACGCCTAGTGGCATTGTCATCATTTATTATATACATGCCAATATTATCGCGATTGATGGTACGCGCTTGACCCCCGTGTGCCGCACTTTTAGCTAAATGGAAATATGAGTTATGATATGAGAGGAAAGGTAGTGCTACTAAGCCGTGTCATTTCACTATAGTGCAATAATATGCACGGTAATATTGTTAGCGTTTTACGCGGCAGTCACAATAGTGTTAAAATGTTTTACAATTCTTAAAAAAAAAAGGTAAAAACTCCCAAAATCATGTTCTAACCATATAGGCATCGGGATAGCAACGTTTTGAATGACAATTTGAAACAAGCCAAGTCTTTGATGAAATTTTAGACATATCTTAGTACATTGGTTTCAAACGTCATTGACTCGCAGTTATTAAAAAAAGCCTGTGTGTACTTATGCCGTGTGAAAAGCGTTTAGCGTTTCAAACTGGTTCGTTGTACTATTCAAGTGAAATTCATACACGTAAAACTGAAACGCGAAACTGTGAAGGTGCGTAGTTCGCTAGACTTATTCTGGTGTCTGTCCGTTTTTTTAAATCCAGTCTTTGTTATAATTTTTCAATCCACTGATCACATTGTTCCATCAAAATCATATATTTTTTTTCTAAAGGGGTGATCATGTTCATCGATAATGCTTTTGTATTTAAATCAAAGGTACTTAATTGCACTATGAAAACACCTTTTTCTTATTAAATAATTGTTGGCAACCATTATGTTTATCGAAACACTTTGCCTTAGCTAAACATGCTTTTAATATCTATCACCTACATCGTAACATGTTGGAATTTAACGGAATAGTGTTAGGGCATTTGCCAGGGGCCGTACGCAGGATTTATGGATGGGGTGGGTGTACGCGGGACATCCGAAAAGTTGACTTTTTTTGATAAAAGTGAAGTGGAGTGGACCCTAAAATGGTCTTTTTGGCACTTTTTGAACATCCATCACAAAAAGGGACTTTCTTGTCAAGTTTCTTCGACTTTCCGGCATTTGCAAGAGTAAAGAGATTTGACAAGTTTACTAAAACTAGTACTTTGCCACTACATAAAACAGTCCCATCTGTGAGCCATTCTAATTACAAAATCATTATTTTATGATAAATACGCATTTTTCGCATTCTCGTTCGCAGGTTGAGTTTCTTATAGACAATTATACCAACATTACTGTGCAAAAAATATTAAATTTTAAAATTGGGGCGCTCTCAAAAAATTGCTATTATTGCTTTCATTTTACTCTACCGTAACATAACAGAATGACTACAGGGGTCTATACTCCTAAAAAAAGTTATGCACACGTCTCGACGATTTTTTTTTTTTTTTTTGGGTCAAAATTTTTCGGTATATGGGAACGCGTTGTGGAATTTCCTCCATTTATACGCAAAGATACGCGGAAGAGAGCATATTACTATTAGGCCCCCATTGCCTATATCCCTCAGGATTCTGACCCTCGCATGTTCATTTTCTATCACTCCTTCCTTTCTTCCTCTCAATCCCAGCCTACTTTCCCTCCACATCACACAGAAAGGCATGCTGTGCGTGAAAATTTAAATTGTGCGTGACTATGCATCAAGTCCTTTTTTATTTTGTTTAATTACATTTATTACACGAGACTATTAAAAAGTTAGTGTATAAAGGGAAATCAATAGCAAATCTGTTCCAAAATCACATATAAACACAATTAAGCAGATGTTGGACTTGAGAAGTGCGCCACACTTACTTGTTTTGCGGTGTTAAATTTATTTTACACAACCGATGCCTGATCACTATATGGACACGAATAACTTGTGTGTGAAAAACTAACGGTAGTGCAGATCTGCAATTGTGTAAAATCAACATAATTTGTGTTGCGTGGTTCTTAAAGTGCTGTGAAATTTTACCACAAAATAAGTGCCTCACACATCTTGGCCGTATAAACTAAAACAACAAAACCCACCACACAAAATAACTAAACAATAGAAAAAAATAAATACATACCACATAACATACCTGCCTACACACCATAAACTACCTAATAACCACAAAAATAATACCTACCACAAATATCCCATATACCCAATCTACCAACCTACCATCTACTTCTACCTACATACAACCCACCACCCACCCACCTACCCATCACCCTCCCTACCTCCTCCCTCCCTACCCACCCACCCACCCACGTACCCATCCACCTACCTACCACAACCAACCCACTCACCCACCCACCTACATACCGGACCCACCCTTTACCTACCACATACCTGCATACCCAACCACCTGCCTACCCACTTACCTACCTACCACACCTTACCACCCACCCAATTCACTCAAAAAATTCACCTCTTAGGGCCTATTTCACTCAAAAGAGGATGGGCACTCAAAACACCTCTTTGAGATGACGTTCATCTGTACATTTAGAGCGTATTTAAAATCAAACAAGCTCAGTCTTTTCAATAGCTATTGACACCTATTTTCAACTGGCATAACATTTTTTGGTCAAAATAGTTTAAAAAATAAATTGAAAATTTGCACTACTTGAAATATGAAAAATTAGTTAATTAATATCAAAAATCTGCTAGTTTTTTCATGTAGGTTAAGAGATACCATGCACATGGATTGAAATTTGATTAATTATTAACGAAAAGAACTCAATCCTTCGATCTCTTAACATTAATGACAACCTGATAATTAGGCTTACACATAGTGGGAAAGACATTCGCAGAATTAAGGGGTTTTAAAAGTGATTTATATGCAGTTTATGTTCTGAAATTATTTTATCGATAACATTTTCTACTACGAATATGTTTTTTTTTTTTTTGATCATTACGGTACATATACACGTCAGGTAGGACTTCGACTCAAGAGCCTAGGGCCATCAGAACAGGAATACCATATGCTGTTTTTGTTGGAATAATAATTTTTATTCTTAGTTAATCATCACAAAGTTATTAGGGTCTTTATACCAACTGGTGCGTTTAATTAATTTGTATTTCGGCCTGTTTTTATTTTTTAATTAATATACAATCATTATCTTATTTCATATCACGATTAAGCCCTTTGGACATCAGGTGTTATATTTTTATGAAATGTTGCACTATTATAAAGATTATGAAATAATGGATTGATATTCAAGAACGCTATATAGATTACTTATAATATCTATTTTACTATATTGGGTTATGCTTTTTGGATTTTTAATTTCTTTTAGGTAAACCAGTGTCTTTAGCAGTTAGGTATTGTTTTTATTTTTTTACTCTTGTTTAGACGTAGTCAATATGACGTCAGCCACCAGAATGTTGGTGGACAAGTTGCATAACATTCCAGGACTTACAATACATTAAGCTGTCAATCGATCCATGTGTAGCGATTGCACAGGGATCATTGACAGTACTGGAATGTAGTGTAGTACTGGAATGCGTCGTATCTTGTCCACCCAAACATGTCTGGCATTGAATACGGTCTATTGTTTTTCTTCGTGATTATAGACTTTAATAAAAACCCTCAATTTTATAACAATTTGATTTGCATGCACCTGCATGTAGATGACTATAGTCCCTCCGATTTCGCTTTTTTCACAACTTTAAATAATGATGCATTCTTATGACCATAGGCCTATCCGGTACCATGCTGCATGAAAAATTCTTTCATATGAGTACAAACAAGCCAGGTCAGTGTTTTTTTTAAATAGCTTCCGTACCGTGATGCCGTCATCATCTCCCAAGCCTCATATGAGGGTGTTTTGAGCCAACCCCATAATGCATTACAATATACTGTAAACACATGTCAGTGGCAAGGGGAGCGGCCGCCCCCCCCCCCCCGAGAGTTCCAAAATTCAGGAAAAACAGGGGTTTTAATCAATAAATTGTGTAAAAACTAGGGTATTTTTTACCTATATGAGGTAATCGTGTAATGCTTCGCCCCTCGTAGGATTTTCCCCCTCATATGATTTTACCCTGGCGCCGCGCCGCCCCTGGATAAAAAGTGTTCCAAAAGTTGAAGAACCACGGGACATTTCATAATTATGATCATGCTAAATTTCCCTAAGTACTAACGCTTTGTGGGCTAAAATGAGCGTAAAATCAGGGGTTTTGTGTTAAGGATAGAGTTTTGTGTTAAGGACAGGATTTTTGTGCGGGGATCACATGACCCAATTAGCTCCTATATTATATTGAGGTGCAATTTTCCAAAACAGGTGCATTTTAGGATTGACTCAATACACCCTCTGCGCCCAAGCTATAACTGACTATAGAATCGAGGATCGTGTTGTCACATTTGTCCCACGGGATATGTCCTTTTAAACATAAAATTGGTTTAGTGTTGGAAAAGGTTTTATCACTTCTGGGAACTACTATCATACGCGAGTGTATCAAAAGTTTTCGTTCTTTAAAGGTGGATGACCCGATCCACGACCTCGCCCCCACTTTTTGCTCCATCAAAATTGAGATTTTGACCCCCGGTCGGTACGCCACTGCACTCTACACGTATACAAACACATTTTTTATCAATCAAACTTAATTATTTATATATGCCTAAATCAATGGAGCAAACGTGCTTCAAAGTCGACTACCCAGTGTTTTGCCTAATTAATATCCATCATCAAATTTAATCGTCAGCTCTAGCGAGCAAAGTACATTTAGTTGGATTGTACTTTTTATTAAGTATATTCACCATCCTCAGCAATGACAAAGACGCCATTTTGTCTGGGTAAAAAATATTAAAAGTGCATTTTGCGCTTGAATTTGGTTTTTATTTTAAAGGGGTATCACTCCATCGTCAGCCTGCCCGGACCCACCACTCAGAATCATCAAACCTGAGATTTTGGTATCACTGGAATTTGTTTTTCTTATTTCATCTGCAAAATATTTTGGCTGTACTCCTATAGGCCTATCCCATTATGATGCTATGAGCTTTAATATGTATTTTCTTTTACGGATACCGAAAAAATATTTATTTGTAGAGTAAACCACAGGCTTAATAGTGTTTTGGTATATCGGATTCAAATGAAATTTTGGAATTAAGGTATGTTGGTCATGCCTTTTCCTGAGATACGAAGAGAAAACTATGTTGTAATCCGGTGACAGAAGATCGATTCAGCACATATACGAGATAACGCACAACGCACGCAAGACATGAGGCCAACGTTCCAATGTAATCCGCTAGAAATGGGACGAACACTTCGGACTTCCGCTACTCACTCAGTCCCTCGAGGTTTTATGGTAAAACGTCCGCAGAGGTTCGCCGGTTCGAATTCGTCTGCGAACACTGACGTCATTTGTTAGCTTACATGCGACAGGTGTCATGAAGTACTGCGGCCTATATGGGGAGAACATTATACTGGCAAATGTATACTGGCATATATTTCTTCAAGCTTACATACCGTGTTCTCCAATATTTTTAGAGGTCCAAAATGACCATATATATATACATATAATTCATTTAAAAAATATCAATAACTAAAAACCTCGATAACTAGTGCAGTTTCACATTCAATAGGTCTAGGCCTAAATAATAATAATATCTTCACATTCATCCCCTCTCGTCACGCATTTTAATGACAATTCTGTAATAAAATTGGATTGATTCAGCCCAAATTTATTGGTCGAGCTATGAGTTGCAAAAATATTGGGTGAGACACAGTCGGGCCCAATATTTTAAAACTCATAGCGAATATTGGGCGCAAATCATCCAATTTGATCATTATCATGCGTAGGATCCGATATTTTCGCGTATCGGACACCTCAAAGCATGATAATTGTTATTACTGGTACATATATTCAATAAATATAGTAATTTAGTACTGAGGCGGGACATTTTATAATGAACATGCCAAACGCGCTTAATGGTTCGTAATTCATAAAAATCAAGTTTTATCACTCTGCCAATCGGCACATCATAGAAGGCACTTTAGTTTGCACTTTTTTTTTTTTAAATCACGAGCAATTTTGCAGGCAGTATATATTTTATGCCCATATCCAACAGCTTTTGTTGAAGTCCATAAAATTTTGGGTTATTAAGGACTACTTATCAATAAATAATGTTATTTCTCGGTTTGTTCCTATCGTCAGATGCGTAGTAACAAAGTGTCCTCTCCCCATTTTTAAATCAAAAGCTTCATTTCTTAGACGGCAGAATGTTCATTTTTTCGTTTTACGCAATCACATAGTTCAATTAAAAATTCTCAACAACAATGTATTGGTGCATTTTGATTTGCTGAGAACAGTTTGAACTCTCAGCAGTTTTCTAGTTAATGGTGTATTGATATCGTAAGAAACTCAATGGGTGACCCGATCATGGTCCGATTTTTCATCATGATGTTTTCTCCCTCACATGGAAGCATATCACCAAAAACCAAATTCTGGGTCAAATCGGTCCAGCCGTTTGGATATTAGAAGCAACTAGAATTTCGCGGTTCTCGCTCACTATATTCAAAGAATATAAGGTATGGGCCGGTGCACACACACCTGGACTCCCGACCCCCACTGGACCCCCATCAGCTTCGACAGAACTTTGACTGGGGCTCAGCCCCCCCCCCTCATGTTGAAATCTTTCTACGCCTATATGTATGATGCTCATCGCCTGTGTGGAAGATGTTTCGACTTTCTCATTATTCCCACTTTGAGATAGGGTGCATCTGATCCGATTGCCTTAAGAAGGCCGATAAGTAGCATCCGATAAAAATACAATCCCTACACGAGGCAGGACTTCAATCAATTGTTTTGGTGCAGCTTCCTAACATTAATTTTGAAAGTCTCTTTTTTAAAAGTTGGATGTTTTTTAAATTAATCTATTTTAAAAAATAAGAAAGTGAAAACATTCTTTCACACAGGCGAAATTGAGGATATACAATGTTGTGGAAGTCCAAATGGAAGACCTTGTGCTGGTACTAAAATTCGCAATTGTTAACTGTCCGTTGTATCAAGAATGGACACGAATAAAAAAGGAAAGAACGAGATCACACACGGATGGTTGCGCGTTAATTGTTGAATAACAAGGCGATACCAATTCGGGGATATATACAAAAACAGCTTGACAACATGTGTTTGCGCTTTATGGTGATAAAAAGAACACCATCTGAATAATATCGTTGTTTTATGGCCATTTACCAAAGTGACCAAAAGTAAATGCAGGTAATTTTTTGAACTTTCAATTTAATATAGGATTCATTTAATTAAGTGGTATCCAGTAATAATAGTTTTAAAACAAATCAACCTTATGACAAGTCTGCTCTTGCGTGATAGGAAGCGAGCGAGTATTAAATAGTAAATTACATGCAGCTGCTATCTTACGGGGAAATATGTTACAAACATTTTGCCCTTCATGTATAAGCCCTACATTTCTAGGAACACCAGTCAAAGGATGTGGCAGCTTAAACATTCTTTAAAAAAAAAACACGGGACAACTTTGAAAGAACAGAAAATTGGATCTTGGCAGCAGAACCGAGTGATACTCCCATTTTAAAAATTTGTGTTCATAAAATTAGATAATGAAACAATATTAGATCTCTCTTCTGGACTCCACCCCAACGCCTCGGTGTCAATTGAACTGAGAGTCCTCCGTGACAAAAGTGTCCTAGCTACCATGACAACATATATCTTGGAGGCGAAGCTATGGGTACAGTGCTGAAACAAAGATGCATACAACACAATGGAAACACAAATAGGGAGGAGGTAGGACCACTCAGTCACACGGACACTAATTTCATGACACCGGCCCAGTGGCGGCGCCAAGGGGGCATGGGAGGCTTCCCCCCAATTTTGTCTTGCCCCCCCTAGTTGCCCCCCCCCCCGGCGGCCGAAAGAAAAAAGAAAAATGAGGGATTTTTTGGCAAAAAATTCGGCGATTTGGGGCCAAAAAGTCACCAAATTATTGATACTTCCCCCCAGAATGTCACTTTTGCCCCCCCCCCCAAATCAATTTGCCCTCCGTTTGACCCCCCCCCCCAGAAAAAAGGTCTGGCGCCGCCACTGCACCGGCCGCGACCCATAATTTGAGTGATATGTTAAGCCAACAGTTTTATCTTTATTAAGCCAGATGCGTTAAATGTTATGATGGCTGTGTAAAGTTGTGTTTTTAGATGGAAGACCCACTGTAAGTCACTCTAACGCGAACTGTCGGTTTCAGATACGTGAGAAATACAGCTCTTCGAATTTCTTCAAGGTTGTTTGAAAACACTTTCTCAATTCTGACCACCTCCTCTGCATCCTGTTTCTAGACGTCTATTCAAGATGAAATGTATTTTAGATTGCCCCTATTTAACACCTTATAAAAGACGAAAAGTCCGATCTTCAGCCGCCAGCAGAGCCCATGGCACGTTCGCGTCATAGCCTATATACAAAAATGACTATTTTCATGTCATTTACGGGGTCGTGTGGATCTATACATCATAAGAGCGCCCATTAATTAAATCAGAACTAGCAATCAAATCAAGAAGAAACTTTCCAACTGATGAGCTGGTATCAAGTCTAAAATAGCAAAACAACACGCAAAGACATTCCCAAACTTTTATAGACCTTCAACAATGTGCATTTTTATGCGATTGTGGCAAAACTATTAAACAAGGTAAGATCCATATCACTTTAAGAAATTTGATATAGTGAGTGGAAGTGAAGGAATTAATCAATGAACTGAACGTGAGAATAAATGGAGAAAAATGTACAATTAAAAGAATGATTTATTTGCAGTATGTTAGCTTTACTGGCGTCCAAAATGTCGAAAGTAAGCACGTAACAAACACCCCTATGTTCTAACTTCCTAAATATTTTTAACTACGAACCACATGAATCAACGAAAACGTAGCTTTGTTCCAACCCCTAAACACCTTTAGCATGCGCATTCACTACTTATCAAAGTAAACAAACGCTTACTTTGAAACCATGCCATTTAGTTTAGTCATTATAGGCCCATATTTTTCCCCAAATTCGGAACGGGTATTTTCACGAGGAAATTCAAACAACATCTGAATGAAACTGATTAACAAAAGTTGATTCAAAATTGATTACGTTCACCTTTTCCGAATTTTATAGTCAGTTATAATCAAACTTATCAACTTTTGAGTTCAGTCTTCTTACTTCAAAAGTGCCATTAAGCTCTGGGGAATATATCGATTGATTTACGATTTATAGTTCTGATTAGTTCAATTGTCTACACGATATGATTAGTTTTGTGCAAGATTAGTCACCCGTTCCAAGTAGGTTCGTTCATCATCACTTGGTCTGATCAAAGTATGGCCTGTTGTCCAAACTAAGACGCCTTGAAAACGCACAGAAAAATCATTGAGTCAACCTGCCCGCTTCGAAGGTATAGCCCAAGAAACGCGGCGGTATAATGTTATAACCAATACCTTAAAAGCTCCAACGAATTGATATGCGTGTGATTACGAAGCGCTCGACTGCTATAATACAATCGCGCGATCTTGACTCTACCGCGCGACTGTTGTATATTCCATGACTGACTGCGTTGTGAACTCTCTGCCCCCAGTTATAGTTGAAATTTAATTATCTGAAACATGTTCTAGAAAATGAAACTTGCTTCCTTTTCAATGGAGGTTGGAAAGCGCAGTACGTCGTCCGCTGTTTTACCGTATTATAGATAGGTTCTTACAATAATTCGAAATCAAACAAAAGACCACAGAAGGACATCACGGAAAGATCGCAACGCCCTATCGTGCGCTCTAAGAGTCGCATAAATATGGCGCACATATTATGAGCCAGGTTTATTTGATGAGGGAATTTGTCTTTTTCGAGGCATGGCTTCATACAAGCAGCCAATTGAGCGGCATGTGAAGCATGGACTATGACATTGCCTTTTTCTCTGGTGTCTGATGTAGGCACTCGCATGCAGGTAATTCTTTATCATGCGTTGACGTGAAAAATGAATGATACGGTACCCATTATAAGCAAAGTAGTTGGCAATCTAGAAAAGGCATTCAGAATCAAGAAGGCTGATGCGTGGACTTTGAACCAAGTGGTTCCAATCCTTCATTTTCAGACTATTTTGGCACTTAAACCAACAAAACATATAAAAAATTTCCCCAAATTCAACAGGACTCCATTTCGCAGTAAAGCACTCTCTTTTCATCGTTCCCATGATCGATATGTGCAAAAAGGCCAAAACACCTAACCCTAAATACGCAAAACGTCATCATATGGCACCAACCATTGGCGTGTAATTAAATGCTCCATTTTGTATCTAAATATTTCTGACTGAAGATTTTGCGTGTCAGACAATTTCGTAAATTCAGGCTAAAAATTCAAATGGTGATTAGATTGCAAAATCTTTCTAAACACTTTATGGGGTAAATTTGGAAACGCATTCTGTGGTGTTAAAGCTCAAAAGGTTTGATTTGACGCGATAAGTGCTAAAGAATTTGACGGATGTTTTTGGAAAATTTGAGTCTACTGAGGTTTTGAACATATTCACAGAAGTTCCATCGCCGTTTGGAACTTTTGGACAGTGCCAAACGGATATTTGGACCTCGACGGTTTATTCAAAGAGGTATACACAGTTACAAATGATACCTCTGGGACTTGTCAAATCTTATATAAATGATAGCTAGTTCCAAAGAGCAGTGGAATTAGTATAAAGAAAAGTGTTAAATCTCTAAACCACAGTTTTAATACGTGTGTAAAAATCGTATTTTTAACACGGGCCGCCTAAATGATAATTGCTTAATTTGCACGCTGGGCTGCTTGGCAATTTCTTTTTTATCGTTTATTTTGTGTTATATCGTGATAATTAAAACCTTATATTATGGTAGGTAGGTGGGCCAAGTAGGGATTAAAGCCATCTGGTGCTACGTGTGTGAAATAGACAGATGGATGCGTTTATAGAGGGAGGAGTGATGACGGAGCGAATCCACGTTAGGCAATTTAGCAAGCATCCATCACCTATTTCATCTCAATGAGCTATCGGTCACTGGTCAGTACCGCGTGACAGGTGTTTCTAGCTTGATTATAATAAATAATGATATAATTTCCAACGCATTTGTATGGGACAAATTCTTGAAATTGTTCATCGCTCACACATTCACTCCTTCATTCTTTTGCTATAAGTATATGCGTATAACGTACCATGCATACAGTACTTCCCACTCGTCAATCGTCACCGTACGCGATCCTCTTCTGATGATCTTTTCTCTTTTTCTTCCTTTTTTTCAATTCAGCCTTGAACTAACACACTAATGAGCAACGTGCCAAATCTAGTGTAATTTCCAGCAAGATCCTTAATTTGGAAAATGTACTGGTATATAATTTCGTCGAATAGTATCATACAGGTACAATATACTGCTGAAATTCATGGAAAACCTAAATCCAAGTGACCAGGAACGTTGAAATCAAGCAAAAACCACGAAATATATCTTGAACAACAACCATAAACCACACAAAACAAATTCCTAAACCTTAAAACCTAACCCTAACGTAACCATATAACCTTAGCTCTACCACCAAACCGTAACCCTAACCCCTTCGTCGTAACCCTGTAATTTCCGATAATGGTTATGGTAGACACAAATCTTTAATGTTCTAAAACTTGGTACTAAACAATGCATCAACCACAATGCAATCTCACACGCACAAATCCTCCGCTTCAGCAAATATCTTTTTATCGCTTTATGTCTCCAATTTAGAAAGTCAGGTTCCACACCCACATTCACTTCACAAGTTCACAAGTACATTAAATAATTAAATATTCATTTTTTTACTTTCATAGTGTGGTGGTTTGATGGGAGCCTAATAATAAGTGAAATGTCATTACCCAATTTACATGTTTGATCACCGCTTAACCGGAACCAGTCAAAAAGCAAAGATGTCAATTAATAAAAATATGAACAACAACTGTTGAAAGATATGACTCAGCAATTTGTTATAACAACATGCGTTTCTTCTTGTGACAAAATTCCTGCAAATTACACGACATGTGTTGGTCTTTGACGTCCGACGCGCGTTTTGACCAGCGCCAAGTTTCATTCGTGCCCGGTGAGTCGGTCAAAACCTTTTCAGCTTCCCTGTTGCAGAACCATTGCTCTATGTCATTCTGGGTTCGTGAATTCCTCTGTAATAGTATTTCTAGAGTGTGTGGGAGTCCAGATTTCAATACCTTATGGCGGGTGCTGGATCGAACCATAAATTGTATGGCAAGCTAGCAGAAGAAATTCAAATAGCCTATAACGTTTTGTTCAGGTCATATCACACCCAGACAAAGATAAAAACAGAAGAGCCGCCAGGCGTTCATTCGGCTGTTATTAGGCCTACTGAATTAAGATCTTCGCATTCTTATTGCAGGTGCAATGTGGTACCTTTGGATTGCCTAAACGCGGTGCATGAGCATGCGTGTGTGGTAGTTGGGAGAAGAGGAGGTATAGTGTTTCCCCACAATGAAATTCTTCCATGCAATTTTGCACTGGTTGTCACAGAATTTAGTGACAAAAAGTACCTAAATTTGCAATTAAAGTACTTTTGTCACTATAAATTCTTGTGACAACCAGTGCAAAAATTTGTCTTGGAACTTCAGGAAGAACATTATATCTCCTATTTGGGGGGTATCATGCATGGCGGGGTAGAGGTGTAGGTGTGTGTCTGGGTGGTAGGGTAGATGGGGGCGCGGGTATAAGATGGTTATAGATGTGTTTAAGCCTTGTGAAGTGTAAGTTTAGTGCCTATACCACAGATCAGTATAAATGATTAACACACGTTCCAAATATTTATCTCACAACAAACGTTACCATTTACACTGGATCCAAAGACCAAATCCGGATTTTTGCGGCATAAGCGTTTGGGTTCAAAGACACGCGTAAAAACGACATGCCCGGCCTCCCAGTTCCACACTTGTTGGAAACACGTCATAACGGGGGAAGTATTAGAGTTCATAAAGAGGTTCATACTGCGGTTACAGCCCATTCCACTGCCAACCAGTATGTTTAAAATTGCCCGCAGCTACGTAACATATTCAAGAAAGACTCCAATGCTCATTTTGAAATACCTTTGAATAGGGAATAATTTGAAGACGCCTAGCTAAAATCCCTAGACGTGTCTGCAGTTCACGCGCGCGGCGAAGCATTAAACAGAACCGGAAAAGTTGTCTCGCGAAAAATTCAATACATGTATGTTATTAATTCCGGGATACATCAACGCAGACCTTCTAAAGTCGTGTACTACATCATGACCAAAACGAATCATTTTACCCCAGTGCGTAATTATTTGTAGAGCCACAATTAAAGCGCGCTCGACTTTTCTCATCTCAGATTGCAACCACTCAAACAGACTTCTACAACCTACTCTAATGAATTGTGTCCGCCATTTCCCCGCCAACTAAAAAGGAGGATTCTTTCTCCCTTTTACAACTTCTATCTGTTTTCTTATAAATGTTCTTGTTATTTTATTGTCACTATATGTTTACATGGAAGATCAGTCCTCTGAACTCGGGTTGTGCAAATCAAACAAGATGTTAGAGTTAATCGCTAGGCTCTCTTTTGTGAACAGGACGGCTTGAGAGAGTGGGAGGTTTCAAACCTACGTTTCAACCTAATCTTATTGAACTGAACTGGTATAACAACCTTCTATAAGTGGCTTCAATAAGAGGTTTTGACATTGTTTGCCCAAGTTCAAATGAACGGATATGAACTACATTATACAGCGACTTTTAATTATAGTTCATTATCAACTGTGTATAGCTATACAAAATAAATCACAACAGTGAGGGACCCACATCACCATACCGTGATTCGAACCGAGGACCGTCACGCCCCATTCAGCAGTGAAGGCATAAATCATGTGGGTCATATCCTCCTGCGAGTGTCATGCACGTAATATGCATGTGTGTTGGCCTACACCATTAAATATGGGTTTTATAGGCTTTTAATTATTCATCCATGATTAGTGGATAACACGTGTGTCCCAAAAAAAAAACGAAACAATTGTGACAGGGCTATAAGTTTTGAACACAAGCATGTGAATTATTTCTTCTTTGTTGTAAGGTAGGATGGTACTGTTAGCTAATACCCCTGAAAGTTCATAAAGGTAGGGTTAATATTTTTTAAGATATGACCCCAAGAAAACAAGTACTTGCAGGACCCATTAACAAATGAGGCGCTCTTAACAACAAAAACGCCACTGTACGTTTTGCCACCCAGAACCACCAAATGAATCTCTAAGTCAACACCGTTTTCCCCTTTTTAAAAGATAGGTTGCTGCACAAATATTAACATTGAATGTTCCATGGTAATGATATTAACATTGAAGTTTCCATGGTACATAACAGTAAAAACATGCGTTTGAAACACACGACCTGGAATAGAATTAGTGAAACTATTGATCAACAAACTATTCGTAATGTCCAAATAAGACTGCATGGATTAGAGCTAATCATTCCTTCATTTGGGACGGCACACAAAGAGTTATTTAACCCAAAATTTAATGACAGAATGAATATAATAATATTGTTATTGAGTTGGTTGAAAAACTAGGTTGTTACTTTAATTAAAGTTGAGGGAATGGAACATGTATTTTTAGTAAATAAGCAAGTTGCAGGCCCCAACCCACATTGATCATTTTATGTTGTAATGTGGAGTTTTTCTAGGACTTAGTCATAGTTTTATAATCTTCTTGAAAACATATTTATCACCAATAATTAAATGTTTTAATTAATGTTTTATTATTATCAGTGAAAATAATAATTAGTAAATGCAGTCATTGACCCAGTAAGTTGTTCTGACAAGAAATTGGGCAAGTACATGTTGATTGCAATCAATATTGTATTTGCCATTTTCTTTTCTTACATTGCAGTCTTGTGGTTAACCAGCACCTCATTTGTAAAACGGGTTATGCGGGTTACTTGACTGTTGCGGTCATCATTCTTAAAAACTATTGGTCCTACCTTTATGAACTTTTCAGGAATATTAGCTAACAGTCCCATCTTACCTTGCAAAAAGAATACGTAGAGTCACGTGCTTTTTGTTCAAAACGTATGGCGCCTGCGACCAGCGTGTTGCGTTTTTTTTGGGACACACGGTATGTCTTGTCGCAAAAAGTTTGATTAAGTACAAACCAACAGTTATCAGTTAGTCGAAGTAAACAAGCAACCAATACAAGTTAACGTCGCCTCGCCTCTTTTTTGGAGCCGCCGCTGATTTTCTATTATTGTATGATTTTCAGTTCATAACTTAAGAAAGACTTCAAAAGTTGAGATGTTTCCAACAGATTGCTTTAGAGAACAAGCATTACTTTCATACATACCTGACAGTAAAAAAAAAAAAAAAAAAAAAATTTCCTAGGACGAAGGCTGCGTTCACGCGGTTCAGGAGAGAAGCGATGTTTTAGCATTAACAGCCCGAGAGGGTCTCGCGAAATCAATACATGTTATTTTATTTAAAAAGGTATACAAAAACGCGACATTCAAAAGTCTGTGTACTAGATAATGACCCAAAACGAATTCAGTGTCCATATGAACGGTATGAACCACAGTGATTTTTAATTCTAATTCATTAATACGATTATTGGGTATGTATATAAAAAACAAAATAAATCCCACAAATATAATAAATTTTTTCTACATATGACCGCCGAAATTTGACCAATTTTTTTGGCAAAGATTGCCGAAATGTAAACATAATCATGTCTACACATACACATGATTTGCTTAATTTTCGGACAACATTTTACGATATAATTTTGATATCGAATTTGGGTTATAAAAAGGAGCCATTCTTAAAGTTTCGACAGTATGTCACTGACGGATGAGATGAATGGACAAAACCGACCCTAGGACTTTACCTGTTTTCTTCCCCCACTTACAAAAAACGAACAAACTACCCTATCCGTTTTAACAGCGCAATCCGCGGTGCTTTTACTCACTCAAGTTAGATCCCTCCGATGCTATTTATTATGACATATTTCATTCCAGTTTACAGTAGGCCATACTACAGAAAAAAAACCGATTTATGTCTATCTAAGGACCGTAATATTCAGAAAGTTAAAACTGCACGGGTAAATTATTCATGTTCTTGCTGTATGACTACGGAAATATTAGTAAAAACTGACACTTAAACATGCTTACCGACATAAAGCTACGACATGTCATCATTCTTGTTTGTCATTAGCGTCTAAACCACGTAGGTCAATACACGGATTTAAAACCCTTAGTCATATTTCATCTTCCTTTCAAAATCATGTCTGATAAGTTCAAAATTAGACGTACTAAAGGGCAAGTGTAGCAAATATATAGGCCCCTAAACACTGTACAAAACTGTTTTTATAGGGAGGAAAGATTTTTATAAAAACATACTTGCCATCATTTTATATATTATACCTGGGTAGGATTTTATTGTCTTCTTTTTGGAAATCTTGAAAGCAATGAAAAATCCTGAAAAAAAAAAAACACCGTGAAAATGGGCTAACTCGAAATGCATGGGGCTGAAGAAATAAAATAGCGAAAATATTTTACCGTGTATATTGCTTTTGGAAGAGTTCCATGTGTAAACCTTTTTAAATCTCCAGGAAACATTAATTTTTAATTTACGGCCTTACACTAACAAATACCCTAACCGTAAGGCCAAAAATAAAAAAAAGAATTTGTTACATTTGAACGTCTGGGCACTACTGCTTTCTTATACAGTGTTTATATATAATATATATAGTATATATATATATTTATTGTCGGAGTTTGAAAATCATGGAACTATAACTATCTAAGGAATTATTATTATATATATATATATATATTATATATATATATATATATATATATATATATATATTATATATATATATATATATTATATATATATATATTATATATATATATATATATATATATTTTATGATTAAGATTGCACACACGTTCGGCCTGCTATTGTTCATAATTAACAAGTTCGTAACCTGGTCCAAGGTTTTAGGGTCATTTACATATTTCTCCACAATCTATATGAAAGTACGTTGGCGGGTCATTGTTCCGACTCTAATAATGTAGATGCGAAAAAAATAACATATGTGAACTATAATTGGCTAAATATAGTTCACAGAATAAGCCTCGAACATTATCGCGCTATTTGATTATTATTATTCGACAATGAGCCTCATGATCATGATGATGAACTGTCGGTTTAACTACATAAGCCTCGTGCACTTTGCACTGTTTATTTATGCGATATTTCCGTAGTCTAATTCTATGAAGGCAGGAACAAGATCGGAAAAAAGAAACACACTCCGGAAGATAACGGATATGCACATGTTATTGTTATATGTATATACATGTATTGCAATATAATGTTTCTATATTTTTGAAGTCTAAACATCTTTAAAAGGTGCAACGAGAGATTTCGAGGCATCTGTATTTTCTGCCATATGTAGTGGTTTCATATAGATAAGACACTCAATAGGTCTCTTACCTTTTATTTGGCTTCGGAAATGTCTTAAAAGTGAAAACAAATGGTGATTTTATATGCTTATATTTCAATATAAAACAAGGCAGAATTTCCTATTTGCTCCTTTAGGAAATTAGAAATTTCAAAATGTTTGTACCAAAGAATAATTCTCAGCTTAATCCTTATGTGTGTGTCTGTGTGTATGTGCGCGCGCGTGTGTGTGAGAGAGGTGTGTGTGTGTGTTTGCATTCGTGTGGGTGCGTATTGTGTTGGGTTGTTCGTTTGCAAACTGGTGTTAGACTGACACTAAAAAAACGTGTAAGTGTGTTGGGGTGTGTGCACGCGTGGATGTACACATCTTTGGATTTATCCTTGTGTCTGTCATGTGGCCACGTAAATGGTTCAGTTGTATTTTTTTTAAATTTGCATATGTCAATAATAAATATAAATACCAAAATATTATACGTTTATTAAACCTTTCAAATATAAGAGTATCTCAAGGCAAAAAAAATCCCGATGATAAACATAACTAACTCAATATGAGAAAAATATTAATATATTGTTCATCCAATAAACCAATGCTATACATGGTTAGTTTGACCTAAATTGAATTTTCTTTTTTGCTCTGTGCCCTGAATTCGTGACAGATTGTTTTGCGTGTTATTAAGAATCGAGGATAAATTGGCATCATTAAGAGCAAAACCCCTAAAGATATAAAAGAACTCCACAAAACAGCAGCTCGTGTAATAAAACTACTTGGTGCTGAATTATAAGGAAAAACCAGGTCACTAAGAAGCCTTGGGCAAAGATTTATATACAGTATAGTCCGAGTTAATATTTTCATTATAGGAAATGCACGGGCAGGACTTACACTATTAGAGTGGGTTTTTTTTGTGAGAAAATGGAGTTGAATTTTTTTTGTTTAGTTGCTGAATATAATGTCCAAGAGGAAGGGAAGATAGAGAGAACGAGGCAAGAGGTCCGTGAACGGGGTCACTTATAGAGTGAATTATCCCGAGGAAAAACCCCGGGGATGAACAGGATAGCAACGGCTAGGTAGAATTACCGGCCAATATCCATAAGAGGGTCAAGTGGAGACGTGTTTTATACTGACCATTGAATCCCATTGGGGTAGAATAGTAAATTGCACATGTAAAAGGCTGATGAGGCCGGAGATTTCATCCAATACCTGTCAAAGGAAGACATATATGGAAGATGCTTTAAGTTAAAGGACTATAAAATTGGATAGCGATTTTTTTCTCTCTATCCGCTGTTTCCTTTCGTTTACGCTGATCTTTTCTTTTATCAATTACATCACGATGGACTAGCCAAAATGTGGATGTGGGGCTATAACCCTTTGTTTTCTCACTGGAGTTTCCCAATACCCATCATCACTCAGCTTCATTGCTAATCTCTTCCTCCTGAAGCCTTTTTTTGCATTCGCCTCCCTTCTGTCCATCTTCATGATTTTTGCACCTCAGGCTTTTCCATTCATTACCTTCCTCAACAAGGACTCAAAATCTGCATTGACATCATTTGTGCCACTTCAACGTCCTCATTGTTTTTGTTCAAGTAATCGGCACTCGACTTAGCTCCTCCTACTCAACCCTTGCTCCTCCTTGTTACACCAGCATCAATAATCACCAATGACGTACGCAAAGAGGATCGGAAGGATCCATGGACCCCAATACTTAAAGGAGAATTAGAACACACTCGCGGAATACTGTTAAAATGTTTTAAACAATCTTTGCCGTTGTTTAAAATGACAATATTTTATACACGTTGTTAAGACAGAGAACTTAAACAATCGCAACCGTATAGTTGTGTAAATGGTTTTTTTTCTGTGAAGGTGTCTGGATGCATATCTATACCTTGACCAACATCTCCAAGGGATCTTTACTCCTTGACTTTGGAGTCTTGGACAGTCCTCACTTTTTATGCTACAACTGCATATTCCCCATTGTGTGATGGTGATGACATCATTGAAATCATGATCATCATCACCATCATCATCATGGTCATCATGATGATCATGATCATGATCATCATCACCATCGCCATCATCATCATCATGATCATCATGATCATGATCATCATGATCATGATTATGATCATGATGATCATCGTCATCGTCATCATCATGATCATGATCATCATCACCATCACCACCAGTAAATAATCAGCAAGAACATCGCAACAAGTTTCGAACTCACCTCACACAGACCTACTTCTAAAACAAGTTCGCATAACTTTTGTCACACTTGAAAGTAAGTTAGAGGAGCTTGGGATCTTTATCTAAAATTGCAGAACTAGGCACACTTGAGAAAGTAGGTCAAGTCAAGCTAAGTGTCATCTTCGATTCGCTGGTCAACAAACTGACCAGTCTCGTGTTGCGTACACGAGGGATACAACGCTGATGAACACCGGCGGACTGTATTATAGTACGTCCCGAAAAAAAGAACGCTCACACGTGCATACGTCGATCATTGAAGTTGATTGTACTATTGTACTAAAATCGTGCATAGAGCATATTAAAAGGAGGGCGGTTCAAAGTTTGATGGATGCCATGATTTCAGACTTACTCCATTGGATCACGTGATCCCATACGGTGTCTATTCAGCACAATACTATATAGACCGTACTGTTCTGTAAACTGAGGGTAGCGGGTATAAGGTTCTTTTCCCGTGGATGGTACTCTAACATTTTTGGGTAGGTGTGTGTCACCCAAATACTGTATAAAAGTGGTAGACCTCCAGTGGTTCATTTAGCTACTCAATATAAATTTTCCTAAAGTAGTTGGTGTTTTTTTGCCTCATTTTCATTATAGTTGAACGATTCAAATATCAAAACTAATGTTTTTACTTCCAGCATTGACCTATTTATAAATTGAAACACCATCAGTGCAATACGTACAAGCGACACGCATTTTCCTAGTCATGAAAACATGTCTTAATTTCATTCGGAATCTGTATATGTTGATATATTTTATCAGTGGTCTTCCAATTCTCTAATGCGTAACTTCTAACAGAAGGTGATCGTTCCCGTAGTAATCGTAATTCAAATCAAACCAATGCGTGACCTTGTATATAGTACTTGTATTACAACTGTTTATGGTGTGACGTATATTTGGCGGGCTATTATTCATCCCACGTGGATGCTGTTAAAATCTTCAACATAGTTTAGTAGAATAAGGGAGTAGACACCACTGACAGAAACATACGCAAGGCTCCAAGATGCAATACGCCACTACAACAATGTACAGGGGCAAGCAATGCCTGTACCCAATGATCTACGGAGTGGCTCTAAGCAACCAGTCATTGCTATAGTTTGATCTCCTGCATATGGAAGGACAGGTGGCTTCATCAAGACAGTCTTCCCGTGTAGAGGATTTACTATACCGGCAGTTTAATATGCGCAAATGACATATGGGAATTGAGCAATGGATTAATCTCTGTAGCTCTCTATGAGGGACACGCAAGTAAAAATACAACTCTGCGAATGTGAGGGAAAAAAGGAAGAAGAAAGATAAGTGGAAGCGGCCAATTGTAGGGCCTTTCTATCATCCACATAAATTCCGTCCACTCAATAGAACCCCACTGAAAGATGCCTCAAAAACCATCCTTAAAGGGACAGGAGGAGATTTTTAGGATACAAATTTTTCTCAAATCACTGGATCGGTTGTAGACCCCCTACCGAGAACGTTTCGAAGGTTTATTGGTCAAACCCGGTGCAAAGAAAACCGCAACCGTTGTTTTGAACTTGCCTGCTATCGTAATCGTTCACCATAGGAAACCATGCTGTGACTGTCTGTCGTGCACGAAGGAAAAGTAATAAATCATCATCTTATAACATAAGACGGCGTATCGGCGTAGTCACTTCAGGTGTGATCAAATACATTGGAAGGCATTCCCAATATGTAAAAAACCGGTTCGAGAAAAATTGGGGGGCGCTTTTTTCGGGAAATCTCCCCCATGTCTCTTTTAAACCCTTAATTCATTTCAGTGAAAAAAGGCGCCGGTTTAGATCCCAGCCATTTTAGCGATTTACAAATTCACGTATAAGGCCTAACCTAATTGGATCCATGCCACACTTTCACCCATGCAGTTTGGGTTGAACATGATTAGGTTCGAAAAGTAGGTCCATATTGATATTCATAGCCCCTTTTAAAGTCGAGTTCTGAATGGACGTATCGAGCTAACACAACACTCGCGCGAACATATCACTTAAATTTTGCAACCTTTTGCCTTCCTTCCCTTAAGTCATTCAAAAGTCAGTTACCAATTTATTAAAGCGACAGCGTTATTCAAACTGCGATAAATATTGATATGTTTTGCACTGCCCTTGGTTATGAAAAAACTCGTATATCAGTAGTACCTTTAAAGAGTGCAATGAACCCAATTTAACCTCAGCCCGGCGCCATGTGATCGCCGGACCCGTCCTCGCCTTCAATATTGTGCCTCCAACACATATCTCCTTGCCTATTCATTATAATCGTTCCTGTTTATATTAAACTTTTCGATATTAAAATTGTGAATATTAAATAACATACAAGCATAGAAAGCAGGCGTTTCACCTCCAAACCTAGCCGCAAGTACCCTTGACCGTTAGTTGGATGTAAAAGGAGATATCTCACGCTTGTTTAGAGGGTCATCTTGCCCGGCGCCAGTGGCCTAACTAAGCGGCGACACAATGCTTATAATGTTACCTGTAAGCTTTTAGAATTGTAAAATTAAAAATGTTGGCGTTGCTCAAAACCTCAGAAGGGTATTCGAGCAGAAATGTACATGCACCCTTTTGCATAGTACAGATCTTTTTAACCGGGACATGTCCGAACCCGTAAGATGGTGTCCTAACCCATAAGGGGACACAGCATCCTTGAAAACCGTTGAGAAGCCCTTCAAGTAGACAATTCCAACAATACCTGGGAACTTGCACATGCAAAGTAAGTGTGATTGATAATTTTCGATTACCAAGTCAGTGGAAATTGAGAAGACAAGATGTCAAGATACTATCTCTCTCTCTCTCTCTCTCTCTCTCTCTCTCTCTGTCCACCCTCAGGTCTACCTCCCTCCCCAAGGAAAGTTTTAGCATGGGAGTATAGACGGAGAAGTATATCCTAACCTGAAATTGAAAAGTTATATAGTTTTCTTAACAACAAATCAGGATTCTTGTGAAAAATATTTGGATACCACAATTATCATTCAAAATCAAGAATCTTAGGGTCCGTTTAAAATAATTGGATACTTTATGGCAAATTTAGAAAAACAGGCATTACGCGGTCCTGAATTAAGGTGGCTATAACCTGGGTTGTTTTGTTCACTTACAAAATAGATATCTAGACCCAAAATTATACCAGCACCACCCTACCAAGTTGAAGTTCATGGGATGTTGCGTTTTGTTACAGTGGATAAATGACATCTGACATCACATACAGACATCCATCCAGCAGTATCACACATGAAACCACACACACACACACACACACATACATACACACACACGCGAAACTATGATACAACTTAGTAGTTTTCAACATCATCAATTTGAGCGGAAGTGATATACCATGATATGAGTTCATTTAGCTAAGGCAAAAATTATGAATCCCATAATTTGAGTCACCATTTCAACGGTAACCACGCGCGGGCTTACACTTTTGAGGCCATTACTGACTCGAGGTATACACCACCATCACCATCACATAGCTTTAATTGAGCCTTTGGGTCATATCAAAATAATCTCCACGAGTATTTAATCAAAAAGTGCCAACTAAAAAAACCGCATAAAAACTTAAGAGTTCACGGTGAAAGGCTAATATCACCATACACCACAGTCTTTATTCATACACATGACCAGTCACATAAGCTGGTAGAAAGAAAGAAAGAGAGAGTGTCCGCGCCTTGAACTTGTCCAGACTACGACATCGCTCACCAGGGGTTAACGTTCCCTGGTCAATACGTGTCGGAATTGACAGGTTCAAAGCTGGTACGATATTTCATGTTCCCATATTAGCATAAACTCTTGTACGCGGAATCATCCGCCTGTCTGTGTTTAAGGGTAAATAATTAAAATGTACTTGGCAACCTGATCCAGAAAAAGGCATATTTATCGTATATGTTCAATGGACAAGAAGGGCTCAGAGCGAGAAAAATAACATAACGAAAAGTCGAAACATGTTTCTTAATGGATTGCAACGTATAATACCATTGCCACCTGAACTATGGCATACGAAGGGAATTACAGACGACTGGTATAAATGATCGGTGGTCGGCATCCTTTAAAATGTTTTGGCGGCCATTTTCCTTTTATCACCTTCTTCCTTTCCCTTTTACCCCTTCCCCCGATATACAGTGCCAATTATGTAGTGATCATGTGGTATAAATATGACCAATTCATCATTACCGTGCATGCCATACCTATACATCCACATAATCAAGCGCATTCGACAAGTTCATAGTACTCCTTATCACCCATAAACAAATGGCTTCATGGAACGCATCAATTAACCGTACTACATGCCGTAGGCCTATAACATTTAACATATTAACTAATACATATTTCTGAGCTAAAACCAAAAATATCACGATTTGCACTGCATGTGTGATCTTAAACAAATGCCAAGGTAGTCACAATTATTTTTTTTCCTTTGTGTGATAGGGCAGTGATGCCGATGGGTAGATTTCCAAGTTCATACTCAATGCATAGTGCATTGAATTGTGTACTAGCAGTCGAGAGTGCACGACAGCTTGTGGTATATACTCCTGTTTGTGAACCTTTGCTTGGCTCATACGATGCACTTTGTACAATCTGATCCAGAAAGAAATATCTGCAGTATGTTCAATGGACCAGATGGGCTTCAGAGGAGCAAAATCACAAAACGAAAAGTCGAAAACGTGCTTCCTGGATTGCAACTTACAAACTATACCACTTTGGCAAACGAAGGGAAGTGGAGACGACTGGTATAAACGAACGATGGTTGGCATCCTTTAAAATGTTTTGGCGCCACTTTTCCTTTTATTCCCCTTCCCCTTTTCCTTTTACCCCTTCCCTCGATATACAGTGCCAATTATGTAGTGCTCATGTGGTATAAATATGACCACTTCACCATCACCGTGCATGCCATACCTATACATCCACATAATCAAGCGCATTCGACAAGTTCATGGCTTCATGGAACGCCTCAATTAACCGTACTTCATATTGTACAATGCCGTAGGCCAAAACCATTTAACATAACTAATACATAATTTCTCGAGCTAAACCTAAAATATCACGATTTGCCCTGTATGTGTGATCTAAAACAAATGCCAAGGTGTTCAATAATTTATTTCCTTTAGGTGTGATAGGGCAGTCATGCCGATGGGGTGAATTTCTAAGTTCGTACTCAATTACTCATAGTGCATTGAATTGTGTATTGGTAGTCGAGAGTGCACGACAGCTTGTGGTATTTTCTCCCGTGATCAAGCGAACCTTTGCTTGAATCATACGATGCATCTTGTACAAAATGTTCTTTGTTGCTTTTTTTATAAATAATTTGAGAATGAACATGCAATTATTATATTGGGGGGGGGGGGGGGGGCTTTTAACTATTAAAATAGGCACGGTAATCATACTAAAATGCGGCTTGCGTGCTTGTTTTTATGTAGATATTTTTTGAGACGTTCACGAGGATAATATTTGCTCGCGCGAGTGTACGTGTGCGCGCGTGTTTACTGGGCCCCTTCTTTTCAGCTGCAATTTTGTTCAATTTTCTGCAACAGACTCATAATCAAAATTGGGTTAACTTCCACGAGTTCTTTCAGATATTGATTGGATTCTGCGCTAATACAACTCAAATATTTAATACAATACATATATCTAAATGCGTCTCTCCATAATAATTCATTCATGTGCTTGTAGTAATAATCCTATAAAACGTTATCCTGAAATGATCACATTAGAAATTGATGAAGTAATCTATAAATTATACACACCCGTTTCCGGAGTCCCGTTGCACTTTTTCTTAACAGAGTGCGGCATTAATGAGAGAGAGTGCACCTTACGATCATCGCCCTGTGCATATGTCAGTTCTTATAGTCTGTGTTTGATCTCATCTCTTTGCTGCAGTGCGTATAGCAGTTTCACCAATTTGCTTTCAAAATATCCACGGTGATTTGTAGAAATCAAGTAAATATTTTATAGCTCAAAGCATGCATGACTGTTTTCAGATTTTCTTTTACGTGATTTTGATTTTACGGGAAAATATTTATGCATTTAGAAGATGACCTATATGCTTGAAACACTAAAATAAAGACTGAAATACATTCGCGCTCGTTTGTCTAGTATCCACGTAGACACAGTCCTCTGTGGTCCAGTGGTAAATCTCACACCTAGATGCGAGAGGACCGTTGTGAAAGTAATCATAGTACGACAGGTATCATAGTCCGGGCTCCATAGACGACAACCGAATAAAGCGTGAAACTAATGTTGTGTGAAGAGTCAACTGAATCGATTGCTCTATTGTTCACCATTGTTCCCGGACTGTGAGCCCGGAGGACTATATCTCCTGCCACACCGGGTTGGAGACAGTGTATTTTTCGTCTTGATTCAATGCTCGCCAGTTTCTCCAAGTTTCTATATAATATTTGGAAAATATTTATATATACTTTTATTTTAGTTTTGAGAAAAATTATGAAAATTTGACTTTGAAAACCTGCCTTAAGGATAGGTATAATGCCCCTCATGTACTTTCTCGGAACATTATAGAGTACTTTCTAATATTTGACAGCTATCGGTATAAGTATAATATACTTAGAGACATGAACAGGATGCAAGCATGGATCATTGTCTCCTCAACAAATGTCAGCAAAATGTTCAAGGAACATTGTGTCATGGACATGGACAGCCTTGCTACCTTGCTATCTTTATTGATAGTGTGTCTCATAAACATTGGGCAAAAAGGCTATGTGCTAATTTTCTTAATGGGCAACGCGGAATTGTTTTTTGTTATTTTATTGTGTGAACATGTATCTTTTTTGGCTTAAACCTTATGGATTTTATAATAATCTAATTCCCTGGACATTTGCTAAAGGGACCAATGTAACGAATCTGAGAGTCTCCCATGGAAAAAGTGTCCTATAACTTTCACGTTAACATGTCACCGGGTTAAAACCGTGACCTTGTAGACGAGGCTATGGGTACAGTGCTGAAACAACTGATGCGTAAAGCACACAATGGAAAACACAATAGACAGATGGTTTGTAGGACACTCAGTCACACGGACCTGTATTTCATAACACTGGGACAATACAAGACCATTCATCATAATTGAATTTGTATGTCGAATATAGTTTATAGTCATTGACTGCTCACCACTCACCAGTTCATGTGATGTTATGTAACAGAGCTTCTCTTCAGGGAAAATGCCCCTCAACACTGTGTATACAGGGAACGTCGAGGATAAATGCAGCGGCGGTCAACTGAATTTTGACGTCACTATTGACACGTAATCACGAAACCTTTAAAGAAATTTCAAGCAACATTTTCTCGGCAAGAGTTCCATTATGTCCCCTCCATAGGAATTCTGCAACCTTATCCTGTGGTTTATTCCGTCAAGGCTGCAGAATTCGTAGGGGAGGGGGTATTGAACTCTTTCCTATTTTCTCATTCCAAAACTGCTAGAGGTGGAGAGTCAACTCTACTGTCATGATTGTAACTTGGACTAATGGCGACAATGTACACTGAACGAGGCTAGAGGACCTCCCATATATAGCCCACATCAAAATTGTCAAATGCAGTTTGTATTGCTGCAGTATCTATTTTAATTCATTTCAAAAACGCATCATACAAAAACGAGGCGACAAAAGGCAAATTCTTAAATAAAAGGGAGATATATGTAAACAAACTGAGATCAAACAGAAACATCTGGTATAAACATCACATGTCATGTAAAGTTTGAGGTCAAAAGTTTTTTTTTTCGGGAGGGGGAGGGTTGTGGTGTTGCTTTTCAAATGCGTGTCAAGTATACCTCATATTTGTAAATAAAGTCGTAAGTTATTCTTGTAAACCTTGGGGGTTTGAAGAAAGACAATCTCTCAAATTCAACAGAGAAGCGGGGGTTGAACAAAATATCTAAGCGTGGATGGGGTATCAGATTGCACAAATCGAACTATGCAGAGATAGAGCAATTGAGATTGATACTATAACGATATCATCGTTCTTTATCACTAACGGTATAGAAATGCACGTTCTTTGAACATTGTTGAGTATCATTATTTTTAAAGAGAGGCACTCCTACATAACATTTAACAGCTGCCGGTATGTAAGAGTAGTGATTTTCCAGTTATCGATTTACCTCATTGCATTTATCCTCCAAATGACGTTTTGAGACAATTGTGCATTTTTTAAAGCAAGATATTCAACTGAAATTACTGAATGCAAGAAAGTCGAAGGTGTATGTACGTTAGTGTTCAGAAACAATATAGGACAAAGGTAGACGTTGTGTGTTTAGACTTCCAAACGTAAATGAATCCTAAACAGTTTGAAGCAGAGACAAATGTATCAAGTCTTATTCCGTAGACGTACAAGTGCTTTAGACAGAGTTTTATGCCCGATAGAAAGTAGGATATATAGCGAATTTATCAAACTCTTTTCAACCTCTCCCGATAATTCTTGAATAGAAAACAATATGTCCGTGAAAACAAAGTTATCATTGTACATATTTCATTTGGTACAATTAAATGATGCGAAAATGTTATACGTGTTCAAATACTAAAATATAAAGCCACATTAAATGCAGGTGTTGCATTTAATTAATGGGTAAAATACTTTTAGTATATGCTTTGATTTCACCGTTCGCATTGATAGCTATTGATCAATTGATGTTTCCGCCAGTATTTAAGCCTTAAAAATGCATAATGAAAACCGGTAAAAATAGTGACAACTTACCTTTAAAATATCAATTTGTGCTTCAAGTAAAATGAGGATAAAAATACCCACAAAGTGAGTCAGTTCGCTGAAACAAGACACTGTTTGAAATAGTCTCGAGTAGACCGCGAGTTCCAGAAATAAAATGGACACTGGTCAGGCGGGCTGTCGAATTGAGTTGACTGTGTTCTTGACATAAAAAGTGCAAAGTCGTTGTTTGAATTAGATGCTTCTAAGAAGGGACACGTGAAAACAAGAAGAAATATTTTCGACGTCTTTTAGTGATGTCCAAGTATATATCCTTCTGGCATGTAAGCGACAACTGTTGTAGGCGACATAAACAACTCTCAGTGTTTGTTACAAATCGACTGCTCTCGTCGCGAATCGGTTCAGATTCAAATTGTGCTCACAAACACAATACGTCTTAGGTCAATTATAAAATTTCAGCATCAAAGGCAATTTTCCACACGAGCAGCGCTGTGCAGTTCAGGCGCGTCCAATGCGCTTTTGAACCTGAACTTGCATTGAGAATAGTGAATAGAGAGCAAAGGCAACAGCGAGCAGGCAATTTGACTAGCTAGCTGCCACGGTCGGGGTAACCTTATCGCATTGGCCTTGCTGCTCGCTGAGGTCATGGAACCGAACGACTTCTGCGAGCAGTTGGTAAATAAGACCCTTAGGTTAGTGAAAAAAGGTGATCAGGTTCTCTCGTTGTTGCTAAGACAGCATGTAATGGTTCCGTGGCTCATGAAACAGGTGAGATGAGAAAGAAAGAACGACGACCTTTTCCGGATATTAAAATTAATAGTAATTTGGTATTTTGTTTGGCTGCACATTTTTTTTCTTGGGCTCTTGGTTATAGTACTAAAGAGAGAGAGAGTACTTTATTTCAAACACAATTGTATTTTAGTCTAAGATATTTTGGTACCACTAAAATCAACGGAGAAATGTATTTACATTTCATGCATCCTGAACGAATGTATTTATATTTTGTTCATAATCTTACTTTCAGGAGTTACCCTATATCATAGCAAGGCAATTAGTTAATTGATTTTAGCTTTCATGATGAGGCAATTAGAACTATTTAGTTAATTAGTATGGCAGGCCATCTTCTTTTTTCTTATAAACTCACTCATTTCCCCAATCCTTATAACGATTTAAAATTTGTTTTAATCAATGAACAGTCTTGATGGGACTTTTTATAAAGATAATGTTACATGCATGATTCAAAAGAAACAAAGACGGTAGTGAATATAAATGAATAAAAGTCTTATTTAATGAAGTCAATACTTCCCATCATCAAATGTCTTATTTTTCTTACTTATTGGTAATTTGTATGATTATTTTAAAATTAATTTACCCAATTTATTTCAAAAATATGTGACGATCCGGCCTCGAACAAGAGGAGTTCGTGCGTGTAATACCTGTATTTTTCGCTGTAACCTTTCAAACCTCTCAACTAAGGCAAGAAACGAAGAGGTTAGATCAGTGGGTTAGATCCTTATTGTCAATTAACGTTGGCCGCTCAGTGACCGCGGCCATACAACCCATGCAGTGCTTCAAGCGATGTTGGAAACTCAATAATATAAAGTCTCGGGTGAGAAAGAACTAAGAGAGTGGACGTTACAGCGTGAATGGGCAAACAAACATACAGGAATAGACGTATTTGAAGAAAGGAAGCAGTACTGGGAATAATTAATTTTTTGATTGAAACTATATAGTCGTTATTTTGTGTTTCTATTTTTTTTTAAATGCCATGTAACTTAAGCTGTGCTTGTACGCACAAGAGGGAGAGTTAGCCAGCAGGAGCTAAAAGGAGCAAAAAAAGAGGAAGAGATAGAGCGGGGTGGGGAGAAGAGAAGAGGGAGGATGGGGAGGTCAAGAGAGATATATCATCAATGAAGAAACTACAACCAGTATCATGATCATACGAGCGTATGCCCGCTATATTATCCTAGTCATTCATTATTATTCATTTATTCATATATTTATGAAGAAAAGTTGTACTTATTGGAATTTCATTTATATATTCATTATATTCGGTTCGTAAACTTCTACAACAGCAAGCGAATACTTTTGTGGCATTTTAAGGGTGCACCTTTAAGCTTAAATTGCTCCCATCATATTGTTATAATGATTGTATATATTTGTATGTTTTTAATTAAAGCAATAATAGCACATTTTTTTGAAGAGCGCCCCAATTTTTCAAAAAAATTGAGATTTTTACACGGTTTGCATTGGTAACTGGTTAGTAAACTATACCTGTGAATGGTTAAGTTCGAAAATGTCTGTGTCTCACAAACGAAGGAATTTTGTAATTAGAATAATTATTATCGGAGATCTCCGATAATAATTCAACGGCTGCTGGAAACGGCCTCCAATGTGAAATACGCTTATCCATTAGTTGTTTTATTGGTTCAGGCAAGTCAAGTTAGAGGTTATTTTCTCGAGGTGGCACTATTTCATCATGGACGGACATAAACGTAGCATTTCCAGTCCTAGCCGTGAAGGGAGAATCAAATCTGTCAAGGAAATCCAATTCTAATTACAAAATCGCTTATTTTATGATAAATACGCATTTGTATAGCATTCTCGTTCACATGTATAGTTTCTTACACAATTACCAACGTAACTGTGCCAAAATATCAAATTTTGAAAATTGGGGGCGCTCTTCAAAAAATGTGCCATTATTGCTTTAAATGATGGCGAATAAATCTGATTTAACTTTCTTTTGCGGACAATACTGATGTGTCAGAAACCCGGTCAGAAACTGGTCTTCACAATTCATGCAACAAAGCTACGGGTGATATATGAACGAGGATTTGTGTTTTGGATTGTTATCCATCATCTTTTGTTTAATTGCACACACTTATTATTGTTGAGATTAATCGGTGCAGACAAGTGACATTTTGAAAGTGCATCCAATTGTAATTAAATGGACATCCTCTCATCCGTGTCATCTTCATTACATTATTCGCATCCGTAATATCCTATGGTTTTGCTATCACGATAATTATGATGAAATTGACAGATATAGAGCTTATCAATCGTCGCTGAAAACAGCTCAACAAAAATGATAATACAAAATGTCGCGCCGATGATGGCTTTGGTGACGATGCAGGTGTTGGTTCATGGTGGTGATCCTGGTATCAATGCTGGTTGTCGTGTTGGTGGAGGAGGTAGTGGTGGTGGTGGGTGGTGGTGGCGGGGATGGTGGCAATGGTGGTGGGTTGGTGTTGCTGGTGGTGGTGACGACGACGACGATGACGATGATGGTGATGATGAGATGAGGAGGAGGAGGAGAAGGAGGAGGAGGTGGAGGAGGACGATGACGACGACGACAACGATGGTGATGATGAGGATGATGATGAGGATGATGATGATGAGGAGGAGGATGGTGATGATGAGGAGGAGGAGGAGGAGGATGGTGATGATGATGAGATGAGGAGGAGGAGCCTCGGGAGGATGGTGAGGAGGAGGAGGATGTGATGATGATGATGATGAGGAGGAGGATTGTGGTGATGATGATGATGAGGAGGAGGAGGAGGATGGTGATGATGATGATGATGAGGAGGAGGAGCCTCGGGAGGATGGTGGTTGAAGGAGGAGGAGGATGGTGATGTGATGATGAGGAGGAGGATTGTGGTGATGATGATGATGATGAGGAGGAGGAGGCGGATGGTGATGATGAGGAGGAGGAGGATGGTGATGATGAGTAGGAGGAGGGACAATGACAAGGTCGACTTCCCACACCTACTTTCTTATGATTAAACTACATACATAGGCAGTAAATTATATCTTACGTATTCAGCATAGTACGAGATAAACGTGGGATAGATCAAGACATGATCAAACCAGAATAAAACTTATTCTTGTCTCGTCGTTTTCGCTGACTGATGAGCTCCATTTCTGTCAACTGGCCCATTTTTGACATCCAGTGAACTTGCTCAAGTACACATCAAATAAAGCGAGTGCCAGCGCAAAATTAGGTCCGCGATGAGTTATCTCTATGCATTAATACACCCCATGCCATAGGGAAGCTTTACAGTAGCCACAAGGCCGTGTATATTTAACCCCTTAATTTACATAATTAACTTGATCAAAACGTGACTAGCTTACAGATCAATGACCTTGTTAGTTCATCAAATTTTATCATTTCTATACATCAATATCTACTGACCTTTTTATTAAATGATATTGTTTTTTTACGTCAACCCCTTAAAGCTTGACTATAGAAGCTTGGCATTTGAAAAACAAAAACAAAGGTGAATGGACGTAAACATTACTAAAAATTCAATTAAACCTAAAAGCGAAAGTTTAATGTATACACAAGTCAACGTCAAATGATTTAGACATAAACGATGATTTGAAAATAAAGTCAAAGCCAACACAGAATCTGTTTTGAAAAGCAAGAAAACCAAGTAAGCAAAAATATTAAGAAATTTATGAAAGGAACACAATTTCAAAATTAATCTAAAGTTAGCAATGTCTGTTTTGAAAAGGCAATAAGAGATAATATTAAATATAAAAATTAAAAACAAGAGGGGAATAATACAGAAAGAAAGGTAAAAAACATCGTGGAGACTGGAGACAAAATTCAAAACCAAAATAAAGAGATGAAAATCAGAACTTCGCCTGAATTTAGCAAAAACATCGAATTTAAGAGAAAGGCAATAAATAAAACTGCATGTTTACTACAAACCCTCGCCTCGCGCGTACGCACCCATTCACTCGCTTATACGTACATGACACACGATTGCACGATCAACACTTATGCTGTTTCATACAGGCAGCCCGCACACACACGCACACAAACAAACAAACACAATTACACACACACACACACACACACCCACGCACACGCACACACACACACACCGTCATGTGTACTAGTCCATTATCACACAAAAATACGCACGCACGCACGCACACACACACACACAGACTCAAATGTCAAGTGGTTGTGTGACTTTCACAAAAACATATTTTTATATGTTTTTATATGATTTTAAGTACAAACGCACTTAGTGTGTTTTTCACATACTGCTTCTGCAAGTTCTGTGTTTTTGTTTGTGTGACTTTTGTAAAACCACAAATGCTGTCTATGTACCCCCTTTCCCCCGTATAGTGAACTATGCATGGTGACTAGATACACAAAAAGATAAGTTTGTACAAAAAAGGCACAAAGTTCATCACAGTAAATACACGCATAAACGCACGGCTATCATTTTCTTCAATTCAAATAACACTTAATGTTACTAATAATACCAGCTTTGTATTATATGATGAGCTGATATGCATGAACACTCACTTCCCTGGGGCTAAGTTCAAAGCACTATACGCTGCAATATTTTCATCTCTTGACGAGAGTTAACTTTGAGCCTAATGGGTTTATAATGCAAGTTCCTTTTTGCAAATTTCTTCGAACGTCTGGAATAAAATTAATATATTTAAAGGAAGTCCAAAATACCATTTTATGCGGCTTATGTTAGTGTAGTGAGTATCGATTTATCAAACGTAGGAAATTTAAGTTCTGAAATTATTACACAAAACATTTGAGCCCAACACAACATTCAAAATAATTTGTAAATTTAATTGCAACCGGATCACAATTCAATATTTGCGAAACTGTCACGATACCAATTGATTTGACATTGCCGAAGAATTATCATCACGTCAGCTCAGAAAATGTAACTGGTTTAATGTGGCGATTCTAGATGGCAAATGACTTGACAGTTTTCCCTTTTTCATGCATAGCAACAGAGTATTCGGTCTTAGTGCCTACTATTAAAGGTGCAACGAGAGATTTTGAGGCCGCAGATATTGTATCATAGTTATAATTTCATATAGATTATACACTCAATAGATTTCTTACCTTTTATTTGGCTACAGAAATGTCTTAAAAGAGAGAAAAATGTGATTTTGATTTGCTTAAAATTCAATACAAAACATAGGCTGAATTTTGTATTTGCTCCTATACGAAATTATATAGAAATTTCACAATTTTTGTAACAATGAAACATTTCTCAGCTTAATCCTTTCAGATCGTTATAATTTTGATTGAAAGCTTTGCATCAGAAAAAAACAGTACTTTTGATTTTTTTAGGGACACCTGATATGTGAAACCTCTCGTTGCATCTTTAACGTTAATAAAAAAATACAAGCAAAAGAGTGGGCTTCTTACTTCGAAATTGGCAAACATAAATATAATATTTGACACCCACAAATAAATAGGTGAGAAAGTTATAAATCCTTAAAAACCCCAAACATTTTCCCAAAGTTTGTAATAGAGAAATCAATGTCATGTTTATCCTGAATGATGCTGACAAGATCATCCGAAATAGGCTTTACATAATCACATTCACCAAAATGAACTTTGTTTCAGGGATTTTTTTACGGAAGTCACAAAGTTGGGAATCCTTACGATTTATTTTAAAAAGAAAATCATTCAATACAATTGCCATATGGAAAACCTTAAAAAGAGCGGAGTTTTGTATCAATTGAACATTTAAAATTGAGTGATTTTTTTCAGTTAATGTCCTCAGGGTCATCATCAATAACATCAACATTAACAGCACTTTCTCAAAATTCATTACGACTCTCAGGAATACACGTCTCTGTCAAATAGAATATGTAAATTCAGGGACCTTTGGAACTTTAACAAGTTGAGTAGAGATCCTAAATTATCTGTATGAGATCCCTGCAATTACGAGCTGGGATAAATTTCATAAGAAATTTAATGTCCTCATGTCTTTGCAAAATTCCATGCCAAAGTCAAACATCAATTCTTCAAAAAGCCTACTTTCAGGGAGAGGTGCTAGGTGCAGGGTTTAAAAGATCACACCGATCCTCATAACAAATGTATTTCTTTATAGTTTCACATCATTGTTGACAATTGCTGGAGCTTACTGGTGAACATAATGATAGATGTATGTGCATCAAGAGCATTCAATGGAGTCCTTATCATCATGAGACAAATGACCTCTTTGAATTGAACGTTTCAATCATACCATTAATAAGCACAGAAAATGCAAAAGGATACTGTACTTGGTTGAAATACCTGAGAAACACAATTTGCTATAAACAATTCAGATTCCCATACTTCTATTTCTGTCATGTAGGTCAATAAAATCCGGTTCTTCCCGGAAAGTTTCGCAGGTATGTTTTTGTTTGTTTGCTTTTTTGAGGAAGTTAACCCCAAAGTGCAGCAAGATGGCACCGTGTTATGAACTTTTAATGGTTCTTCATGTTGTTGACTTATTAAAGGTTCATATAAACGAGTTTAAGGATCTACGAGCATACAGAGATTATATTTATTTATCTTACTTCATCATGTTTATAGTCATGTTTTATCAAACATAGAATTATCAATTTGGACAGATAACTCAAATTTTGGTGCAAATTAGCCATAATGAATGTGCTAAACAGCTGTGGAACTCCATTTTACTATGTTTGAAGCTGATCCTTTCTCAGCTAAAACAACTACTAAAGGTGAGGAAGTGTCGAAGAGGATCTCCCAGAAGCAGATCAAAACATGGCATACCTTAATTGAATCCACGGATATGACCCATAACAGCAAGAAAGCATGGTCTACTATTCGAAAGCTTCGAGGGATTCCAACAGAACCGCCACAGCAGCCAAATGTGACACCCAACCAAGTCGCCCCCAACTGGTTTTGAATGCTAAGAGCAGCAAGAAGTCTAAGAAGATCAAACCAGACAGTATAAGAGGTATAGTGGAGACCCTGGTTTCACTCGCCCCTGCACAAACTGGAAATCAGTATTGCTAAATTTCAACCAGGAAAAGCAGTAGGCCTTGACAACATCTCAACTGAGCAGCTGAAAAACTTCGGCCCAGTAGCAAAAAATGGCTTCTACGTAACCGTGAAGCCAAACGTCAGCTTAAAGTAACTTGGTCTGTAACACCTCTGGAGCCTGCGGTTAACCTGTCTACCTAGGAGTTACCTTGGACGCACTCTCTCTTATAAATAATATTAAAAGACGAGAGCATCAGTAACTATGTTCACGCATAGCATCTTGTACAAGTATTTGCACAAGATGTGGTTGTCTCGCCCATACCCAAAGATCGACGAACACTGACCATATGCTAATAATGTGCAGCAGCCCGACATTGCACCCATCTCCTGGCTGGATCTTTTTTGAGAACCCTGTGTTTGGACACGATACGAAAGACAGATACAAATAAAAGAACAGAAATATGTGCAGAGTATGCCTGCCCTGTGAAAGATCAACCCATGCCAAGAAGCTTGATCCAGCTTTAAATCCTTCTGTCGACTATCACAGGATGTCTTCGTACATCGTTCGTGCGTGGCAAGTCGCCAACATCACAGTGGAAGATCCGTCCTTTAAACCCAGCTGATAGTTTCATCATCCAGGTTGATCACGCCCGGAATTCCTCTTGGGGACTTGTATACCTCACTGTCATCTATGTTGTGTGGCCTACTGCGTTTGTGGCTCTCCACAAATCGCAGTTTGGTGAAAGTTCAACTCCGATCTTGTGAAGGAAATTCTTTGTACTACCAACGCCAGTTCTGATTCTGTTGAGGTTGACCCACACTTTCCTATCAAGTCCTCACAGCCTTTGGGCTTGGTATATGGGCTGTCCACAAACTGCTCCAGGCCCAAAGTAGAGGACGACCATTGCTCATACCATTGTGATTGATCCAGGATGATGTGATAGGGATACTGGTGACTGCAGTGTCAGGATTGGGTGAGCAAAGTGATTTCCCGTGGAATTGTTCTTTGATCCTCAAAGGGTTTTGGTGGAGGGATTAGGCACCAGGTTCATCACCTTTCTTGTCGAGCTTGATCGTCTGAAGGTTCCTCCTAAGGTTTGCAGGAGCATGCCAGACAGGATGGAAAGATATTCTACAAGCGTCGCCAAAAGGCAACCACCTAACGTCTCATTGCATCTTCAGCAACGACATCAATCTTGCTGCATGTACACTGGTGACTCCACACTGGTGCCCAGCAGTCAGCAGTGGAGTATGCCCGGCAACAGTGATTTATGTAAGGTGTCAAAAAAGAACGCACCCCATCCAGTTCCCTACTGTTAAGCTGAGCCTCGCGCCGAGCTGAAGGGGACGAGTAACACGGGGAGGTGAGGCAGAAATGTCAGAGCGTCGACACGGAGGTCACCAGTGAGATGCGAGGCGTGACACAAAAACAAAACATGACGACGTCTGGCTTGTGCACACGCACGGTGCCATTCTGGTGGTCACATAGGGGTTTGATTGAAAGCGACCGGCGGTCCAATGTGGACGCCAAAGGTACTTGGGTGTTGGGTCATGTGACAGCATTTTGTTCCCTCCCTTCCATCTAGAGTGATGTTTTATTCTCTCTTTGCGTATCGATTTGCAAGGTGGAACACAGAGCTGACGGTCTTGGGTTGGCTGATTTTCAAGTGCATCGGTGGAAATTGGCTTAAGTGATTAGGTCTTCTGCAACACTGTTTCTAAGGACTTCAAAGGAGTAGCATGCTATTCCAAGTGCCGTGCGTCTGCATAGGAGTATACGCAACAATCTCCCTTTGGCATACCTGAGCGTAGATGTTGAAGAGACTTGGGGGCCAGGACAGAACCTTGTGGGCCACCATTCCGAAGTTTCGCTTTACTGCTTTGCCCATTTGATATCTCCAGGGAAACGAAGATCTGTCTTGGATGACAGCATAATGAACTTGACAAAAGCTTGACATCAGGGAAATTTTGAGTAGCTAGAAGGTAGAGCCTCCGATGCCAGACTGTATCGAACGCAGCAGTTAGGTCTATAAAGACTGTTCCAAACTTCTGTTTCTGGAATGCTGGTCTCGATGCATTACTATCCTTGCATCTGGAATCAGTTTGATTTCCCTCGAAATCCAGCTTGGGTGCGGGGTAAAATTGCCTCGACCGTATCACATTGACTCCTGCCGAGTATCAGTTGGCTCCCCCCCCAGCAGCCTTATAGATGTGAGATAGTAAAACGAGATGGGTCTGTAAACTAATCTGGGGGTCATTTGCGGTTTCTTGGGCTTCAGGATTGCAATGACCTTTGAAGTCATTCCATCTGGAGGGAATAGTTTGACGTTCCCATGCAAGTAGAAATGCAGAGTTGAGCCATCGAGGGGGTGACAGTCTTCGGGTGGCCATATTCCCTTCAAGAATTCTGGTTAAAATGGAGCGTACCCATTGGCCCAGGAGCTTCCCAATTCTTGAGAACTTTAATTGGTTCGGTGATCTCATCGTAGGTGTATGGTTGGGACATGGGCTTGACAGTGGGAAGGTTTGTAGAAGCTTTTTAATCTCTGCATTAACAGCACGAGAGTGGCTTTCGCCTGTGGGAGTGTGAGTCCCTTTGGCCACTTTCCATTGTTGATAAGTAACTGAAGGTGGAGTTTTGCAGAGAAGGAACTTAGCTGGACCGCTACGCCCGGTGAGTTGTGTGATGGTGTTCCAGGCCTTGCGGCTTGAGTGCGTAAAGTTGATATTGCGGATATCTCCTCCTCCCTTCTGGTGCGGCTCTTTTGGCCAAGCAGATCCAGTATCTGGTTGCCCTTTGCTATTCTCTCAGTAATCGCAGTTGGAATTACAATACACTTTGTATAACTCGTCACATTCCTTGTCCCAAGGTGTAGGGATTCATCCTTTCTACTCTTGGAATGGAATGTTTTACTGCTTGGTGGAGCATGGAGCAGAAGTCCATACATATGGCAAAATCGTGATGTTGGATGAAGCCGGGTCCACTGGCAGCGTGGATGACAGTTTCGCTGGTGAGTTTTTGAACTTGGCCAGTTTGGCTTTCCTGAAATTCATCTCTTTCTGTAGAGGCTGGAGATCGGGACCCTGATGTCACTGGTGACCAGATGGGGCAATGACCTGATCTAGGAAATCTTGGGAGGACCGTTCTAGAACAGCGGGATCGAATGTCGCTGGTGACTGTTGACAGGTCGGGACGGGTCCACGTCCCATGACTGCTTGAATAGAAAGTAGGTGGAATTACTATCAAACAGCATTGGAGGTCTTGGGCTTCAGTCCATTCAAGAGCCGCTTTGCCATATCTGTCAAATGTTGGAGTATCCCCCCTGCTGTAGTTTCTACAGTTGAAGTCTCCGCAGACGAAGGAGCTCCGCTGAATACTGAAGGAATAGAAGTCTGCCTCAGCTGGTGTTGGCTTGTAGATGTTGTTGAAGGGGTTCCCATGCTTCAACTGTTATCCACTGGATTGGCAAATTCATTAAGATTGCAGGGTTGATCTCCCTCAGCTTTATGCCTTGCTTTCACAATAGGAAGCGATCCCATGCTTGTTTGGTGGGAAATGAAGCAATAAGTTCCCCCCCCCCCCCCAATTAAAACCCCTTCATAATTTGCAGTTCTCTCAGATTCGCTAAGTGAGTTTCCTTGGAGAGGAATATATTCACCCGTTTCTCCCTGAGAGCTGTAGGATGATGTCACGCTTAGCATGGGTGAGCCCCTCAACGTTCCGCTTGCAGGATACAGACTCTGGTGCTTGCCATAAGGAAGTTCCTCTGTGAGTACCTCAGCCGCCTAGAATTGATGGTGGGTCTTCAAGCTGGTCACAGTGGTGTTTTAAAACACGAAGTTTGGACTAATTGTTGAATTAGTTACCCCAACAGGTGGCTAACACTCCAACTGGAGAACATGCTCCTACAGCGAATTTTGCTTCCACCAGAAATCCGTCGAAGTAAATAAAGAGCATGCAAGACGTAGCTGCGAAGTAAATGTAAAGTACCCTTTGCTGACAGAAACCTGCTGCTAACCGCTTAATCAATATAGAGTTTCTTAAGCAAGTTCCACCCCTTCGAGCTTCAATTAGGAGCCTCTAAGGAGTTAAAGAGAGTCGCCTTGAGGAAGACAGACCTGCTATCAACCAAGTAACTCTATTGGTATGAGCCAGGTATCATCTCCACCCTGGACTGAGCTGACTCCTCATGGGTGATGGCGGATGTCTCAACAGATTGAGAACCTGGTAAAGCAGATATAGTCCGCAGGATCCACAGTCCGGGGCTCCATAGACGAATAACGGAATAAAGCGTGAAACTATGTTGCGGGGGGGGGAAGAGTCAATTGAATCGATTGCCCTATTGTTTCACCTTCACCATTAGCTTTTCCCTGACTATGAGTCCCCGGACCATATTACTCTACTCTACAACCCGAATCGGCCGATCTAAGGTTTCCCTACAAACTATGGGGCTACCTGGAAGCAGATAAGTGTTGGTTCAGTACCACAGGGAGTGGAATTCTGTTGGTCTGGCCCACGGGGAGAAGCGGAATTCCATTTTATTAATAGTTCTTATACAAGTCAATCCACAATTTTTTAGTACCCGAATTAAATCCCATCAAGTGGCCCCGCCGGGACTCGAACTCGGGACCGCCTGCATCAAAGGCGAATACCCTATAACCCGTGGGCCACGCTCTTCTCCCACCTGAGTTATTTGAGACCTCTGTGTTTGGGCAACCGATACTCAGAAGGTAGGTCCCATTTGAAACGGGACCTGAAATGAATGCAAAAGCAAAATAGTTGTAACCTATTGAGGTGATTATTTATTATTCGATTACCTCTACGCCATTATTCACAGCGCGCTCTTTGTTGGTTGTTTCTGCCCATTATTCTGCATAATGGGTCGCGATGACGCCTAATGCGTGATGCAAAGCGCGCATTCTTTTTAGTAGGCGCGTGCCACCGCACTATAAGCGCACATGCTAACATTGACGCGGAGAAGACAAAGCTCGTGCTCTAAAGACGTAACACAATGGGGTTTACTTTTTTAGTCAGAAATGGCAGTTTTTTTCTGGTATTAATTTTACTTATCAATACGGTAATAGAATGAAATAAGGTGCGATGTTCATGTTTAATGTCGAATAATGTGTCCTCCGGCAGTAAACTTTAAAAATGGGCTCGGCTTCTCCTCGCCATTATTCATGTTTTTACTTGCCTCGGACACATTATTCCTTCACATAACCATGAACATCTTACCCTTTATTTCTTAATTCCTATTACCCGTCTACTGCCTCTACTACTGCCCATTATTTCCAAAGCGCGCTCTTTTGATTGGTTGTTTATCTGCCCATTATTTCGGCAATATGGGGCCGCGATTAACGCTCTATATGCGTGATCAAGCGACGTTTTCTTTTTCGGTGCGTGCCTCATCACTATAAGCGCACACGCTAACATTTACGCGGAGAAAACAAGCGCCGCTCTAAAGGAATAAACAACTTTTTAACGTTTTTAGTAAGAAATGACCCAGTTTTTTCGGGGTCGGTTATTAGTTGAACTTTTCTTGCGGTAATAAATAGATAAAGGGTGCGTGCCATGTTTGTGCCGAATAATGTGTCCTCGGCCGTAAAAACATTTGAATATGGGTCTCCTCGCCCGCATATCAACCAAAACACCTCACCCAACAACCACCCTCTCATGTTTTTACACTTTCCTCGGACACATTATTCTGGCATGTAACATGAACATCCTTACCCTTTATTTCTTAATTTTAAACCCTGGGGAAAAATACCGACCGATTTGGGGGGATTGGTTCATTCAACGTTACCTGTAGGCCTTAATTATATGACTTAATTAGCATAGGCACGAAAGAAAAATTTAAAAGGTTTGTGTATAGTTAAAGAATTCTATTTGGATGGTTACTCAGACAGCTCTGGTGAAAACCATGGTTGCATGAATATAGGTTAAATCTGTAGGAATATCAAAAAAGGGGGTATATACTTTTATTTTGATCTGACATTACAAAATTTAAACCGTAATGCTTACAGTAACGCGTGACCCCCCCTTGCGAAAAAGTGCCCTGACCTCCAAGGGTCACCCGGTGCCAGCAAGTCCTTCCACGCCAGTATCTCGAACAATTTGGGGATAACTACGCCTAATTCATGACTGATCAGGTAGGAGATATGATTAGCTTCCGCAGAATGTTAGCTTTAAAGGAGCTGCAACTAAGAGAGTTGTTTCACATTATCAGGGTCCGAAAAATATTGAAAAATTCAATTTCTGCATTTGATGTAAAGCTTTCCGTCAAAAATACCTCAAACCTGAAAGGACTTTCCAATTATGAGGGAAAATGCCGTTTTCATCTTGCCCATTTTGTACAGGAAAGAAAAGGACTTAACTTGCATTTACCGGGCGTGAAAGCCAGATAAGTCCGGCAGGAGCCCACAGGCTCAGAGGGCCTCCAGAGACGATAAACGGAATAAAGCGTAAACTTAATGTTAGGTGAAGAGTCAATTGAATCGATTACCCTATTGTTCACAATTGTTCCCGGAATATGAGTACGGCCGGACTATAATTTACTTCTACACCTGTGTGAAACATGTTAAGACCAATCAGAGATAAGTAGAAAGGTGGTAAACTCAGGGGTTTTTTTAAAGTGCAACGAGGAGATGTTGAGTGCACCCAATATGTGTCATAATAGTAATTTCATATGATTAGACACTCAATAGATTTCTTACCTTGTGTTTGGCTACAGAAAATGCCTGGAAAAGAGAGGAAAAAAAGGTGATATTTTTGCTCTATATTTCAATATAAAACATCGGTCGAATTTCGTATTTACAAAATTACGAAATTTCCAAATTTTTTGTACGAAAGAAATCATTCTCAGCTTAATCCTTAAGAGGTTAGTTTTGATGGAAAATCTTTAACATCAGGGCAAAAAATAGTACTTTCGACTTTTTGAGGGACACACTGATATGTGAAATCTCTGTTGACACCTTTAATTGATAATATGAAAGGCCTACGATAACCATGCCATGGATTAAAAGAAACTGTTTTTAAGGGGCGAGTCTGATGAACTATTGAATATTTGTCGTCATAAAGGATGATTTACCAATGATTAAAATTCTGCATAATATTAGGCTTAATTACTGTTTGTTTGAGTTTGGTTGATTGTTGCCACCTCTTAATTCTCTTAATGATATAGGAATGCCTACGATACCATGCATGATTAAAAGGTAACTGTTGAAGGGGGCGAGTCTCTGATGAATAGAAATCATGTCTCATAAATGTGATTTACCAATATTAAAATTCTGAATTAAATATTAGGCTTTGTGAATTACTTTTGTTGGTTACATGCGGACCTTCGGTCAGATTTACAGCTGATCAAGCGAAAAAGACATTGCGGGGGGGGGGGGGGTGGGTTTGGGGGGGGGGGGGGGGGGGGGGGAAAATGCGCTAATTCTTATGTATGTTAGTGTTTTAAAGGGGCAATATTTATAATGTATTCATTATTTTTCAAGGGGCAGATATTAGCAACATAATAAGTTCAGAGCAATTATTGAAATTCTATAGGATACAATTATTTTTTTAAATGATGTTTCTCAAATAAGAATACTAAAAATTGGATAAAAATTGGTCTAAAAATAATTTGCCAGAATAAAATTGCTAATTGCATATTTTGTACATTTTACAATCTTTGACATTTTCTTTCTAGAAATATATACTTGCATAGGTTTACTTACAACACAAAAATTGTATGCCTATGTAAGAAAGAACTAAAGTTTCGTGAATTTCACCAGACTGATATTGAAAATAAGTGTGCTGGTACTATAACATCCTACCCACATGATCATTTGGTAAATTTTAACATTTTCATGCATTGGTTACCCTCTGTTTATGTTATATTCTTTTTTACTTATTAAAGGTATACGCTAGCATGGAAGCGCCAAAATACGCCCCCGTTCTTGGAGAAAGAAAACATACTGTTTCACTGTATATAATGTACATAACATAACGAAACTAAATACACTGTTTTCTTGTTCGGGCATTATTTGTTCAGCTAAAATCACAAAAAAAAGAGAAGAGAAGGAAAGAAGCTGAAAGAGAGAGAGAGAGTTGCAATATGAAACCAAATGGTCAAGTCACTACCCTGCACTGAGGTTTCTGGCCTCGTCATTGGGGAAATGATCGCTTTTCACCTATTTCATACTAAATGACCTTAAAATAACATTTGAATAATAGCATTCAATATTATTATAATGGACGGTGAACTACATGTCTACAGCGTACAGTAACCGGTATCACAGACAAATGACCTTTTGAAAATTAACAATGCATGTTTTGTTGTCTTATTGTTTTCCAAAGGAAGGTATACTGTTTCACCATGCAGAGTAAAAGATTGTTTCGCAGTTGCCGAAAAAAGTTAATGTAATGGGACTAATTTAGGTAAATCATGCTTAATTTATAAGTTTGAAGAAATTGAAAAAAAAAATGGCGTAGGTTGTTTAAGAAAAAGGCAACTTTTGTTACATATCGACCATATTATTTTATCAAACGCGAGTTCGACAGACGCACGTGAACAAAAAACTTGTCATTGTGCGTTCCGCACCTTCGACATGACCTTTTTTTATATTTTTCGTGGAACGTTTTGGATATAATAGTGGGTTTTAATCCCCATTATGAGTTAGCTTGTGTACGGTCTGCGTGTTGTTTATGCGCTATTAGCTATATAAAAAGTATTGGGTTTTAGCATTGGCGTTTTGCTCCTTAGATGACCCCGTGCCACTCACTAGATGTGGTATAATTCGTGCTATTAATTTTCCCTCTTTATAACGCATGTAGTCAAAAGTAATCGTAAATTTAATAACATGGAAAAATGTTTTAAAAAAATCGAAATTTTGCAATTGCGTGAATAAATATTCTATACGATGTTGCCTGTTGAGTCGCTTTCAACCAACAATGGGGGTACTGCATTCTCATTCAACTAGATCAGCAGACAAATTACAGAGAAAGAGAGAGATATTAGAATTTTTTATAGAAATTTATAGAAACGCTTTCCATGTTAAATATTTTACACCGCTTTGGATCATTTTAAGCAATTTCTATGAACTTCGAAAAAATATTTTCACCAATGATGGTTCAGAGTGAAATTTAAGTTAATAAATTTTAATTAAAAAAATCTGCAGGATTTTTTTTTGGTGAAGATAAGAGGAAAGTAATGGATTTTCAGACTGAGGTACTATTCGTAAAAAATCAAACGGCGCATTTATATTTCTCCACTCTATTAACTTTGCGTGATGGTCCAAACCATTTCTGTACAATACATATTTGAGAGCGGGAAATTAAGAACGTAATAGGTACATCCCAGGTCATAACTAAACACGTTTCCTGTCGCATATTCACTATTGTTTTAATGTTGCATAAACTACATTCTTTCAAATAAGCTTTTTTTTTTTTTTTTTTTTTTCCGTGCCACTCACTAGATGTGGTATAATTCGTGCTATTAATTTTCCCTCTTTATAACGCATGTAGTCAAAAGTAATCGTAAATTTAATAACATGGAAAAATGTTTTAAAAAAATCGAAATTTTGCAATTGCGTGAATAAATATTCTATACGATGTTGCCTGTTGAGTCGCTTTCAACCAACAATGGGGGTACTGCATTCTCATTCAACTAGATTAGCAGACAAAGGACATCGCCGGATAAGGAATGGAGGACGCCCTCTATAGTTTTCATGAGAGCAGGTGAACTTGAAACATTCCGCATTTTAAAGGGGCATGTCCAAAGTTTAACTTGGTCAGTTTTCAAAAAATCCCACTTTACATAAATTCCCTAAAAGACGGTTTTATGTAAAATTATAATACAGGCTTCAATGGGTAATTGAAATTTCCAAATATGAACCCTCCCCCCCCCCAAGAACCACGATGCCGCTTTGCAAGGATGTGCGTTATATTATTTAGCAACATATATATGAGTGGCATTCTGGTTCTTGGGGGGAAAGACCTCATTTTTGTATTTTTGTTTTCTGGGGGGCCTAAACATAAATGAATTGCCAATAATAACAACAACACTCCCATACTGACATACCATACCACATCACAATGTGGTAAGGCATGCTAATCTATCAAGGGCTCAGTTCAGTAGCTGTATGGATACATGTTAACAACAGCTCACCATGCATGCATCCTGGGTATCATAAATCATACTAAAATACAAGGTGATATATTACAATGGTGAATTCAAGCTATTGAACTGTGCCATGCGAATGTGATATTTATTAGCTCATAGTAATAGCTAGCTTGCTCATGATATAAATAGCGCGGTCATGGGCCATGCTTTATCCGGGCCATTGTGTTGTATTCCAGAGTCTGCTTTGTGTGAAGACAGTTATATAATCCAAATCTCAGTAGCATAAGCTAATGGTATTTGGGTATTGTTATATTAAGGGCTGCCTCGTGTAGCCTCTTTGTAGCTTATGAAGGACAAAAGGCATGTATAGACGTCACTTACAAGCTCCATAACAAAGGGCAGCTAGGCAACATCTTCCCGTTTCTCCATTTAAGTAATAAATGGTCATTGGAATGGAGGAATACTCTAAGCTTTGCTTTTCCAGAGAGCATGCACCTGAAGTTTCTCAGACTTTTCTCATTTTTTCTTGATACAAGTGTATTTTTGGACAAAAAACACTTCGCGTACATGTTAAAGTAGTTGTAAAAACACCAACTCAAACTTGATGCTGAAAAATAACTATTATGATTATAGAGGGCCTCCTTCTCTCCTTATCCGGCGATGTCCTTACAGAGAAAGAGAGAGATATTAGAATTTTTTATAGAAACGCTTTCCATGTTAAATATTTTACACCGCTTTGGATCATTTTAAGCAATTTCTATGAACTTCGAAAAAATATTTTCACCAATGATGGTTCCGCAGAGTGAAATTTAAGTTAATAAATTTTAATTTAAAAAATCTGCAGGATTTTTTTTTGTGAAGATAAGAGGAAAGTAATGGATTTTCAGACTGAGGTAATTCGTAAAAAATCAAACGGCGCATTTATATTTCTCCACTCTATTAACTTTTCGTGATGGTCCAAACCATTTCTATACAATACATATTTGAGAGCGGGAAATTAAGAACGTACTAGGTACATCCCAGGTCATAACTAAACACGTTTCCTGTCGCATATTCACTATTGTTTTAATGTTGCATAAACTACATTCTTTCAAATAAGCTTTTGGGCCACCTGATTTTGACTTAAAAACAAAATGGCGTCCAAAATACAAATTCTGACTAAAAATTGGCTAAAACGCACACAAAAACTCTGAATTGTCTACTTTAATTAACAAACATAATTATAGGTCTTTAGTTTGAACAAAGTACAATGGTCAAAAAGAATTCAAAATGGCAGCCAGAATCGCTCAATACATTTATGGATTACTATAGTATAGGGTTATTCATAAGGATATGATCGTATAAAGTAACTGAAGCGTTAAAGTTGACTTATTGTATAAGCTACTACAGAAAAACTTATAGGGATATCATTTTTTCTCAAAATGGCGGTTAAAAAGATGCCAAGATGGCGGATATTTGCGTAATTACAGCTATGTACACTTTTACCATGTTAACTGTATTGTGAGTGGATTATTTGGTTGCCGTGGGGCATATTGCAATTATTTAAAAAAAAAAACGTTTGTTACTAAACTATATAGCTATCGATTCTCTTAAAGACACTATTAGTGATTATCCGAAAGAATTCCAAAATCTATATTAATTTTCAGGTATAACTTAAAAGTGAAGTAAAAGTCTGTACAATTCTCATAAGCTACTTTTTCCAATTGACGAATTTACAGAAAAAGAAGAAAATGGCAGTGTTCAAAGATAGGAATCTCCATTCAATTATGTGTTGTAGTAAGTGTCCGAACGGACAGTAATGACCAAAACCTCTGATTTTGTCCTTATTAGGTTGCTTCTGATCCTGTCATTTGCAGGGTATGTTAGGATACCTGTACTTGTTACAAACATGATCTGATTTTTGATGATTTTTTCGATTTTCGGATTTAGCAAATCACTGATAGTGCCTTTAAAAGTACTTAAAAACACTTGGAAATTCAACATGGCTACCCCCTTACTTGTAAAATACACATTTTTAATCGATTTTTAGTAAGAAGTTGTATTTTGATTTTGACCGCCATTTTGATTTCTTTATAGCTCTCATTTATGCAGAATGATTGTCCATTGATTTTCTGATCGTGTTCAACAATAGTTGAAAATTACGTTTATATTGTAAATAATAAAGTTGTGGTTAGCTTACTTGTATTTAGCGTTTGTGCCGGTGTGAAAGTAATCAAAGTCCGGCAGGTATCATAGTCCGGGCTCCATAGACGACAACGGAATAAAGCGTAAAACTAATGTTGCGTGAAGAGTCAACTGAATCGATTGCCCTATTGTTCACCATTGTTCCCGGACTGTGAGCCCGGAGGACCATATCTCCTGCCACACCGGCAATTTATATATTTTGGTTTCGTGATCAACATATTGAAATTTTACTCTCTAAATGCAAAAGAGTGAATTTCACTCTTTTTGGAGTGACTACAGGGCCCACTCTAAAAAGAGTGAAATTTCACAGCTTTCAAAGAATACCTTTTGGGTCAAATTTACTCTTGATAATTTAACAAATGATAAAATGATATCATTTTGTCAATTATCAAGATCAAATTTGACCAAAAGGTGTTCTTTTTAAGGTATGAAATTTCACTCTTTTTGGAGTGGACCCTGTAGTCACTCCAAATTCACTCTTTTGCATTTAGCTGAAAAGACCTATACGCTTTTAAAGTCCGGGTTTTTGTGCGCATTTAGTAATTGCTAGCCAATTTTTGGTTCAAATTGGTATTATAGCCACCAGTTTGTTTTTAAGTGAAAAATCAGGGTGGCCCAAAAGCTTATTTTAAGCTATTTATTTATTTATGCAACCTAAAAGCACGAGCGAATGTGCCAGGAAACTGGTTTAGTTATGATCTGGGATAACATTCCTGGTCGAAACTAAACTGATTCTTGCCATATTCACAAGTGTTGTACATCCTAGGTCATATCTAAACTAGCTTCTGCAACATTTTCAGTAGTGCTTTATGTTGCATAACTATATAATTTAATATAAGCTTTTGGGACAACCTATTTTTTACTTAAAACAAAATGGCGGCCAAAATACCAATTTTACCATAAATGGGCTAAAATTTATATATCCGTCATAAAACGTACACAAAACTTCGAAATTGGCCTGTAAAAGGGCATAGGCCTTTACATCTACAAAGACCGTAACCCAAAGAATTAAAAATGGCTGCCAATCGCTAAATACATGCAAGTAAGCACAACGATAACATCATTCTTCAGGATATGATCGCAATCTTGATTTTTATTAACCGCCATTTTGAGAAACAATGATAGCCCTGTACGTTTTCTTGTACAATATTTTAAACAATGCATGATCAGTTACATTACGATCATGTTCTTAAGATAAACTTGTGGCGGCCATTTTGAATTCTTCGATCATTTCAAATTTTACTCTGTCAAAAGCAAAAGTAGAAAAATTATTTTGGTCGCCATTTTGTTTTTCAGTCAAAAATCAGAGTGGCCAAAAGCTTATTTGAAAGAATATTTGTTTTGTATTTTTTTAATTTTTATTAATTACACTATACACATACAGAGAAAACAAAAGAAAGAATATGGTTTACGCAACTTAAAAACAATAGTGACTATATGGTAGGAAACCAGCCTTGTGAAATATATGACCTGGGATGTATCTGTCTACACCAGACCCATTTGGGTAGACGTTTCATATAGAAGTCCCATTGATGCAAATGAGGTATTGCCATTCATTCCGTCAAGGGCTACTGCACAACGTCATACAGCTCATGACGGAATCAATTGTAATACCTCATTTGCATCAATGGGACTTCTATATGAAACGTCTACCCACATTGGGGAAGCCATCTCCGAAAACTAAGACACACGGTAGTGTGTCAACCAAGTTTTAAAAAATAACAACTAAAAAAACACCAAAACAGCCAAAAACATTAAAACAGCCAAGATACAAACGACACACACCGTGAGTATATTAACAGAAGCAAACTTCCCTTTGTTTGACGCGCGTTTGACGAGAAATAGCACTAGGTGGCAATATCATCAATAATCACTTAACCGCTCGCAATACACAACCAGAGCATGTATTTCAACCCACAAAAGTATATTGGACACATTTCATGTGCAACATATGAAATATGAAAACGGAAACGATGAATTACAAGTACTTTCAAACGGTCACTTATAACGATTATTAGTGGCAAGTGCGAAACTCTTACAAGTGGTCTCACAGACCTACAGCCTTTATTACGAAATGGATAGTAGCCAAACTTAATACATAATTTCTAGGTATCCTCATGATGTGCCTTTTAGTGATAATATTGAAGATAATTCACTCTATGCAAAGAAAATGACGTTTAACGGGATTCTTTTGTTCAACATCACTACTGAACCATCACTTACTATTATACCCAACAATTTGCGTTACATGCAGTAAGCTTCCTTTGTGGCCGAGCGGTCTAAGCGTTGCACGTTATTGATTTCACTTTTGGGTAGTCTCTTGTTGTCGGTTCGAGTCCGGCGGTAGCCCACGACTTTCAGCACATTAAAATTACACGAGGGTAAGATCATTTTCTTTACTTACGGTCACCTTGGCCATAGAAGTTTATGGAATGTAAGTATAATATAGTTCTATAGTTCAAACATTTCCAAATCTTATTAAGATACACGGTAGTGTGTCCACCAAGTGTTAAAAATAAAAACCAAAAAAATAAGAAAAATCAGCAAAAAAGCATTAGAACATCCATGATACAACGACACACACCGTGCGTATTAATTATCAAAACCAACTTCCCTTTTTTTGACGCTTGTTTGACGAGAAAACCACTAGGTGGGAATATCGTTAACGATCGCTTATTACTCGTAATACAATAGCCTCCGCATGTATTTCAACCCTCAAAGTAAATTGGTACATTTCAATGAGCAGATTATAATTTAGACACGAAGCGACGAGTTAAATCTTTCAAACGTCCATTCATAGCGATTATTAGTGGCAAATGTGAACTTAAAAAAAACGGTCTCACACTACAGCCTTTATTACGAAATTAATATTGACGAATTTAGTACATGTTTTCTTTTATCCTCAGATGTGCCTTTTACGCTAACAGTGAAAATACGTGTACTGCCTACAAAGAAAATGATGTTTAACGGAATTCTTTGTTCAACATCACGAATGAACCCTCACTAGCATATACAACCATTCGCGTCTTTTATGTTACAAGCTGCCTCCGTGGCGCAGCGGTCCAATCGATAGGCGTCATTGATTTTAGTTTTGGTTATCGGCTTTGTTTGTCATTCGATCCCAGCCTGTGGCCCACCACTTTCGGCATATTAAATTATGCTATATTCCGTTCTGGTAATCATTCTCTTTAATTGTAGGCTAACGGTCACCCTTGGCCATTGAAAACTGATATGGAAGTATAAATGTAATGGTTGTATCGTTATTTTCCGGAAACAACCAGGGTGTCAGTTTTTCGATTTTACAATGAAATATCATACATAGATATGTTGTCTTTGAAGTATTCGTACAAAATGATATATCTAAAAGTACTAACCTAACCAGTATAGAACGGAAAAGTAGAGAAACAAAACTTGTTAAAATAATCCGTATCATAATTGCTCGCGAATTTGAACCGAAAAAATAATAATAGTGCACAGTATAGAGAGAAGAAAATTTCTGGCAGCGGTCGTAGTGAGAAAATATGAGAGAGAGAGGGACTCTAACAAAGTTCGCAAATGATCAAGGACATAGCTCTCGAAGACATCTGCGTGATGGCTTAAAGTCTGTGTAAGATCGAATTAAGCGTCCGTACAAGCACACAAATCTGCATGTCATTCATTGCCTTGTCAGACCCCTTATAAACTATCGATTCATAAGCTAAATTTCGTTGAACTCTCGGATGTTTCCAATGGAATACAATTCGCCGATATTTTAAGCTACCTTTGATGGCACACTGTCCAAGGCAAAAAGACTTATTGATTTTATTTGGGTGTTAGCGGTCGAGCCTACTCATTTTCGACTTTCTTCATTAATGTGTTATAGATAGTGTCCCCAAAACCCCAAAAAAAAAAAAAACCCCCCCCCCCCCCCTCCCCCCCAAAAGACGAAAACCCCAACCCCCCCCCCCCCCCCCCCCCCCCCCTCAATGTGCTATCATTCTTTTTATTGAGATGAATTAATTTCATGATAAAGTCGAAATTCAAGTACTGAAAGTACTGATTTTTTAATTGAGATTTTCATTTAATATCATCGTAAAACCCTCGAACAGTGACACCAGTTCAATAGTTCACATATTCCATCAAAATGTAGTGAGTCATGTGTATAAGACGTGGTAATTCTGTTTACAAATAAGTATAATTATTAGAAATATGTTCTCTAACAAAAAGATGTCCTCTGGCTAGATCGGGTGGCGTACACTCCCAAAGTAAGATTTTAACAGGTATTTCATATAACTGAATCGAATTTTTAATGCCAAAAGGCTAATAATTATTGTATTGTGAATTCATGCGTTGCTTCGGTTTGTAAATTTTACCTGTTCAGACATAATTTTCATATTTTTAGAGATGCCACTTTTCACCGGGGTCTTTATGCGCTATTCGCCAGCTTAAATGATTCTGAGTGATGCATCTCTATTTTTATAAGCTTACGTAGAAATTAACATGGGATTTCCTTAGAATTTTCCACCTTTCCTGTTGGTAAAATACGTCGTTTTCCTAAAACAAAGCAGTAACTCATTCTTTTCTTTTAAAATGTAAAATACCAGTTGTATATCACAAAAAGGGAAAATGACCAATATAACTTCCACAAATTTTATGCCTTTTAAATTTTTTTGGTGAAAATTGGCCGAAACTTTAAAATCTGAAATCTCGTAACTGCAGTAAATATTAATGTCAAAAAAAAAAATAACAGTTTTAATTTTCCAACTATATAAATTTATATAAAATCGCAATTTTGAATAGCTATTTTGATTGTTCGACCAAAAACAAAGGAAATCTAACCAAAAAAACGTTCAACGTAAAAAAACACAATTTTTAAAAAAGTAACGGCCGTATAAAGTTAATAAATGTTTAAGAGAGCACCAAGTATATACTCAAGTGCGTCTGCCCCATTGGCAAACTTGGTCCCAGGTCTTCTACAATGCAACGAACATCGCATTTTCCCCCATCAACCCCAACTGGACAGTCCAAATATAATTTATAGTTTTCATGCTAAGGTGGCGAATGCAATATGCAGGGTTCAAACAAACCCTCTTCAACTTTTTGAAAAGAAAGTAACAACCAAGCAGCGGGACATTCTATGGTCCTTTAAGTACCTCTTCTCACTTAGAAACCTGTGTAGGACATTCCCGATTGATTGCTTGCTCATTAAATGAACCGTTTTGCGTGACCTCAAATCTTTTGAGAAATAACAGCCGGGTTGTTGAATCATTGGAACTTTGTGTATTTCATGTTGTAGAAGCTGGCATAAATTTTTCTCCACTTTTGCAATCGATAAGGAATAGGTGTAACACATAAACCATTCGATCATTGATGGCTACTTTCCGCATCCAAATCGGAATTATGAGTGACATTTCAGAGGATTTACTTCACTTCCTGTATCGCATTTTTCTCCCTTTGGTCTTTTGATCCCTACAGTTTGAACAAGTAATTTTCCGAACTTATTTCCTTCTAAGCAATTTGCAACATTTTTTAGGCAAATCCTGAAGGTTTCACCTTTATACTCGTACCCTATTTGACTTGCATGGTTGTAATAAACTATTGCGTTTTCCATTATGCATAGATTCAACCCTTCGGAATTTTGTCTTTTACTGCATGCCACCACTGTTGAAGAAGCCCTCCGATGGGGAGATGTCTTACACACGGCACGCTATATAGTCCTCATTAATTATGTTTGTAGCTGAGTCCCCGTTCCTCATTCAAACTAACAAACATTGCGGATAAGTCCATACGTTTTCAAGGACTGAAGGATTTAGCGTTCATTGACGAAATATCACATACTCAACTGCGAAGTTTTCATAGTTTCTTCCTGTAGGTAATCTCACAGAAAGACTGGGTACAATACCCATAACATACGTGAGTTAGACTCTATCACAGAACCCAATACCACAGACCTTCTTAGACAGGTCGACTGCAGATCCGTCAAACACATTTTCATTGGGAAGACAATTGATGTTACACCGGAGATAGGCTTTTTATTCGTATGGGAATACATCTCCAACACGGGACCTCAAGCACGAAAACAAACGCAACTAAGAATATAATTCAAAAGTATCCAAGTCAGAACAGACGCCCTTTACACAAGAAATAGGAATACTAATTAAACTGCCCATATAACCTTACTAAACAAATGCAGTTGGATTTATTTAAAGCAACAATTTGGTCTAATGATATGGTTCCTTTAATGCAATTTCACACGTTCTCAACAAAGCAATTGGGAATGGAAGAAATGGGACCAAGTTTGCCAATGGGCGACGCACTTGAGTATACGTGGTGCTCTCTTAACATTTATTAACTTTATACGGCTCGTACTCTTTTTAAAACTTGGTGTTTTTTTACGTTGAACGTTTTTTTGGTAGATAATCTATACAGAATCTACCAGGGTACAGGTGTCATATATTACAGTGCCCGTGTGACTGAGTGTCCTACCACACATCTGTCTATTGTGTTCTCCGTTGAGTACTGTATGCATCATTTGTTTCAGCACTATATCCAAATGGCCTCGTCTACAAGTCATGGTTTATTCCGTACATGTTGCTATGGTAGCTAGGACACTCTCTCATGGGGGACGCTCAGTTTCTTTACACCGGGTGGAAAAGGTTAAGGCAGCGTTCAGATGTTTTAGATTCACCCTGTATTGTTCCATTAATGTAGTGGAGTGACTTCAACCGTCGCAAATTGACATTTTTGTTTTTGATATTTGGAACTCATAAATACATATCGTTGGAAAACTAGTTTTACTATAGTACGGTATGTTAGTATAGTGCTTATCAACTAGAGCAATAGACCTATCTTTGTATCTATAAATATTACCTACCGAGAAATGAATTAGAAATCGCGGGGCTCAGATGGTCAAACGGTCAATGGCATTTCATGAGACAGCAGAAATGATTTGTCTACTTACTCGATCCACTCTTTTAAGATTTCAATAAGAAGTCATCGTCGTTTTAAATTTCACGGAGATGAAGATATTCGAGAGCGCATTGTATATGCTGCTCAAAACGTTTCCCGAAAGGTTTGTAGCTTTTTACCTACTGACTGTAAGGAAATAGACACATTTTTGTGTCACTTTGATATTTTTTTTTTATAATGATACGACCTTATTTGTCTGAGTTATAAGCATTTGAAGGACAAAAAGATGTGATTTAAATTACGAATAATCCTATACCGTTTGTGTGGAATGATGCGTTAATGGGTAACAAACAAAGCGGAGCCCGGCTTTATTAAGGAATGTGAAAGGGACAGTATGCAAAGAAAATATTAAACAGTATAGCAAAGAAAATATTCAAACAGTATGGCAAAGAAAATATTCAAACAGTATGGCAAAGAAAATATTCAAACAGTATGGCAAAGAAAATATTCAAACAGTATGGCAAAGAAAATATTCAAACAGTATGGCAAAGAAAATATTCAAAAAGTATGGCAAAGAAAATATTCAAACAGTATAGCAAAGAAAATATTCAAACAGCATGGCAAAGAAAATATTAAACAGTATGGCAAAGAAAATATTCAAACAGCATGGCAAAGAAAATATTCAAACAGCATGGCAAAAGAAAATATTCAAACAGCATGGCAAAAGAAAATATTCAAACAGTATGGCAAAGAAAATATTCAAAAAGTATGGCAAAGAAAATATTCAACAGCATGGCAAAGAAAATATTCAAACAGCATTGCAAAGAAAATATTCAAACAGTATGGCAAAGAAAATATTCAAACAGTATGGCAAAGAAAATATTCAAACAGTATGGCAAAGAAAATATTCAAACAGTATGGCAAAAACATAATCCAAAACTCATGGCAAGAACATATTCAAACCGATGGCAAAGAAAAGAAAATCTTCAAACGCATGGCAACGAATTATCCAAACACACGTATGACAAAAACATAATCAACCATCATGGTCTAAGAACAATTCAAAAACAGTCGCAAGAAAGAAAAATATTAAAACAAGATGGCAAAGAAATAGAAGGGAAAATTATCCAAACAGTCTGACAAAAAAAACATAAATCCAATACATGGATCAGAACATATCAAACAGATGGCCAAAGAAGAAAATATTCAAACAGACTGGCCAACGAAAATATTAAACAGCATGGCAAAGAACATATTTGAACGTATGAAAAGAAAACTCAAACGTTTGCAACGAAAATATTCAAACAGTATGACAAAACATTCAAACGTATGGCAATGAACATATTCAAATAGCACGGCAAAGAACTATTCAATGCAGGGCAAAGAAATATCCAAACAGTAGGCCAAAAAAAATATTCAAACAGTATGACAAAACATATTCCAACAGTCATGATCAAGAACATATTAAAACAGCATTCCAACGAGCGATATTCAAAACAATATGGCAAAGAACATCTCCAAACAGCATGCAAAGAAATATCCTAGCCACTAACATTAATTGTTACTAAACGTCATGACTTATTATAATTTGGATGTTTCTGTAGCTGATTTGCAGGAGTATTCGTATTCTCTTCCTCATCATAGTTTTGCTTGCCTGGCAAGTTTCAACTGGCAGCAATTACTGGAATTCTTTCCGTTGTTTTGTTTTGTCAATAGTCTGTACAAATTGTGGTAAGTAAACTTTTTAAAGGTACTGTGGCGGACCGCTGTTCACGTGCGTGATCTTAAATTGGAGCGAGCAGCAAGGCTTACGACGGTTTATTGCGGTGGGTCGGTCGGTTGCCCTTGTTACCTTGTGAGCCTTGATTACTAACAGTTCTTTGCAGGATTCGGATTTAACTACTGGAGCCATGGCTTCAATAACTCACACTCGAAGACCAGGGTAATACGTTCTTCATCAACTTTTAAATAGGCTTGCAGGGTCAAATCCGGGCGTCTCGGCGTTGCGAAGATGAAGTTAGCGATGCGAGTGTGGCTTGAGAGCTATTTTCAGGAACCGTCCCCATCGCTAGCTAGGAACGGATAGCGGCGAGTGCTCGCAGCATTCGCCTTATATACTGCCAAAGATGATGTCAGCACTTACACGTCATAAAGGCCGCCCTCAACGCACACCACTGCATTTCCTCCACACTTCCCTCTCCCCAAACCGATCCGTGCCCGGATTCGTTACAAAAACATATTACCGGGCTGGGGGGTGCGCGGAAATGCGCGGTGACTTTTACTCATCACACACTATCGAGGTTCGATGTCTTATACCTTCACCGGCGCTGTCACATCACCGGAGCAGCCAAAACGGGATGTGTGTCGGCATCCCAGCCAATCCGAAACCCTCTGATCGGGCATAAGAAATCTCGCCCCATCCATTTCTCTTCAGGAAAAATATAATATATGATTAACTTCACATCACTTATCAGTGTCAGATTTATAACAATAACCCGATTCTGAACCTCATCTAAAACAATACAATGCCGCATTACTTCTAACACATTGATTGAGTGAATTGAATTAACAATGCATATTAGATCTCGTTTTTCTGCAAAAAATAGGCAAATATCATAGCCATGCAGGATCCGGGAACTTCTTTTACCCTTACACATGAGATACATAACTCACCGATGTATCAAGATTCCATCCCATACTCGAGTCGGAGGCCCGGATCATCGAAGGAGCCGAGTAAGTAACAATTGCCACCCAGCGCATCGGCGATGCAGAGGATCATGGTTCAGAATATAATAGTCCTACCACAAACTCCCACGCCCACCGACAATGAGCACGCACACCACCCACTCGAATCCGACAATGATCCAGCAGGATCAAACATCCCAGAGAAGGGATATGACTCATACATTCCTGATTGATCAATCTTATAAATAATTTGAACTTCAGTTTTGATATTACAAGCAAGTAACAAGAAGAATGGACATCAATATGTACTAGGTACAATTATGATCCTCTGAAATGCACAAAATCTGAGATGTTTCTCTTTTTCACTCTATAAACTAATTGATTACAGTGGTCCGGCACACTAAAATTTTACTTACTTTAAACTGGTGAAAGTCAACGCCATTGAATTAGAAACTCAAACTTCAGGATTAAAAGAAGAAAACGTTAAAATTTTATACAATTATAATTTCTCTTGCATCGAGATCCGTAATTTCCTAGCACAACAATTCCAAAAAACTGTAGGCCCAAATTCTGCCTACCAATGCACACGGCCTGGCATCCAGTGCGGCTCCCTTTTGCTCACAAATCCTTAATGCCAGCCCATATTCGACCAATTTTGGAATTTGTCCCTAAAATAACATTGCTGAAAGCTCCGAATCGGTTCAAATATCACCAGTTACAAGGCAATTGTAAAACAAGCTCAAACCAATAATTATCAATAGAGCGCCGGATCAGGATCGAAAGGATAACATGTTTGCAGGATCTTACGTTATGATCCCGGCAAGTCACAATAAACGATTCACTTATGAACATTTTAATCACAGTTACTCCAAAGCTTATTAAGAAATTTAAATTGGTAACGTCCTTATGCCCTAGTAGCAGTGAAAATTATTTAACCTCTAATTTTCGTCCCCTAAACAGGAAGGCATTTATAATCATTAATCCGATAACAATTATCAATAAATCTGTTCCTCGGTAAAAGCTCCGCTTTTAATTCCACTTGTACTCACAGGAGGCCAATCTTTACATAAACATGATAAAGTCATTATTTTTCCTTGATCACATATTTGACTGAAATTTTACACTGTTAAATAACCAAGAACTTTGCACAGGATTAAACACAATGCAATGTAATAACTCCGAAGAAAACTCAGAATGATGAAACACATCAGTTCGGAGCAGTCACATGGGGATCCCGGACGTTTCTAAAGTTCTATTCAAAAACGACTCCTAGTAATTGTTGTATGGTTATTCGGACCAGTCGCCTTCCCTGATCCTGGACCAAGGCTGGTAGCTTTGGCAATCCTTGGTCATGATGGACGTTGCTAGATGAAGAGCTAGTGCTGGAACTACATAGTATTGATTACTTTTGTGTTTTTTACTTGCGGCTGGCTGATGGACCTGCAGATGACTTTCTAGGAGACAGATCGTCCATTTCTTGGTCAGCAGCTGGACGCTTTACACTTGCCCGGTCATCATTTGGAACCTCCATGGGACCATTAGTCTATTTCCTCCAAATCTGCTTCGGGATGTTTTGCCCTTGCATGTTCCCGGAGATCGCTCGTCTATTGTACATCCTTGCTGGTGATACGGAGCACGGGTACCGAAACAAGGTATTTCCCGTGAAAAGGTTTATGTGTCTTTGAGATTGCTATCGTTGCAGCAACTTCTCTCGCACGCGCGCATTTACTCTTGTTTGGTTTGGTCGGGCGCCTCTCTCGGATCGAAACGTGAATCTTACAGCCAGTGTTTGCGTTCCTCCTGTAACGTCCGTTTGATTGGGCCAGACATGAATGAGAGGGCGAGGCGAGTTACAGCTCGCTTTTATTTTACTTCCTGAGTCATATGACCGTCTATTGCACTGCGCAGGCGTGACACCGTTGTTTCCAACGGGTATCGGTTTGTTATTTACACTTTGATTTATTTCTAATTGCTAGTTTACACTCGGTAGCTCACTGCGCAGGGATAATTAAGAAGGGAAAGTTCAAGAGTATTGATTTTAATTTATGCATCACATCCGGGCTGATTAAGATGATTTCAATTCCGAGATGATCAGTGATCCGGATGGGATGGTTCTAGTCGGATGATCATGAGTCAGGGCGATAAGGTGATCTGATCCGTATAGAGGATGTGATCCGAGTAAAATCAAGGGTCCGTGATTATTGGTGTACTGTTCCGGATGTCCAATTGTTGATCCCAAATCCTAAAAAAAATTTAAGTTCCGGATTCAGTTCCGCTGTTCTTCTCGGGATCAATTATCGGATCAGACTGTGGCTCGTGTCCACACTGTTGGTGTGATGATGGAATATAATAATTTCATGGATCAAAATGTCCTTACTTTTTGAGCCAACTCTCCAGCTCAACGCCTTGGTACGACTTAAGGCGATCGATATGGACAACCCTTTGCTTTGATTGCCTTGATCTCTGTATCCTGTACACGGACATCCGTTAATTTCCCAATCACTAGGGGTTACGGTCCATGCCACTTGAATTCTAATTTAGGGCCACCTTCCTTTCTTGCGCACCCGTTATGAAGCATACGAATGACTCCAACTAGGTCGGATTTATCTATCGCCTTTCTGTCGTAATTACGCTTCTGTCTTCTAGATAGCTCTGCAAGACAGCCCTGCTCTGTTATGAGCATTCCTTAAATCGCTGGCCTAACTTCCTTGGCTTAATTGTTAACAGTTTATAGTCCTGTTCCGGATCTGAGGGGACTCCACAGAGATCAATTGGAAGCATTATCTCCTCACCAAATGTCATCACATATGGTGTCTCTCCAGTAGGCTTCCTGTTATTGAACTTCTATATGCCATCATTGCATAGGTTAGCACTTCATCCCAATCCTTCTGATTGTTTTCTGGGTTCAATCAGGGCAGATACAATGTCAAGATAGTCTGTTACCCCTCTCGATAAGCCATGGCTTTGGGATTTAAACCAGGAGTTGTCTCGTCTTGTCAATCCCCATCAGCTTACAAATTTTTTTCGGACATCAAGTTGCTCTCGAAATTTCTTCCTTGATCCGAGGGCAACGTTTCAGGGCATCCTTGCCGAGTAATCCACTCTCAGTGGCTTTCTGGGCTGGTTCGGCTTGCTCATTGGGGATCGGATTTTACGCCTCGATCACTGAGTAAAGTAGTCTCCCACTACTGCAAATAACGATTTCCTGCCCATGATTCGGGAAGTGGACCTAGAATATCCATCGCCACTCGTTGTCCATTGTGACCAGCTACCTCTTGCTGTAACCTAGCTATACTCTAGTACTAGGGATTACGTCTGGCACAAAACGTCGCATCTCCGGATCCAAGATATTATCTCTGTGAAAGGGACCCAGTTAAAAACTTCTCTAACTTTCTCTCTGTTTTGGCTTTCCAAGATGACCAGCGTCCGACAGCTGTGGAGAGTTCTTTCAGGGACTTTCTCGTATATGCCTCTGGGGAAATAGCTGCCACTAATGATTTTTTCCGTCTCCGGACTCCACTTACTGTGCAGAATCCCATTCCTTAGCTCTAAACGTTCCCATTGCGCCCAATAACAGTTCGATGCTTTTGAGAATGGCGAAATTCATTCCATTCCGGTCGTGGCGCTCTCCGTTGCTTGGCTTTAACCAAAAGACTCAAATCGGGATCTCTCTCCTGAGCTGTTTTCATTTCTTGTACAGTCCACATGGAATTCATGATACAGAGAACATGTTTTATTTGTCGTCAGTTTTCTGTTGTTGCAGCGTCTGTGAATTCTACGACGTCGGAACGCGTGGGCAGGCTTTGGATAATGCTTGTCATTATCTTCCAGTGCGGTTCGGTCGAGTGTCCCGTATCCAGTCGGAACGTATAGTCGGCAAAGATCTCAGACAAGTCTAAGGATCTCTCAATTGTTTGGTCTACGGATTCGTTGGTCTATCTTAGAGATGTTTGAAACCGATACTTCGCAGTACGAATAGACGAGCGACCTGATCCCTGCTTGAATGCAAAGTTTTCATCTTCCTCTCTGGGACATGTCTTGTGCGATCGCCTTGATCCGACATTTGCTGCTTTCTGCCGGAGGGTAACTGCTCCGCCGGGGAGCTGGATGATCCGGAGTAATCGTTGACTGGCTTGGATACAGCCGTTCCCTTCGATTGATTGTCACGTCGGACTCCTGCTGTCGGTCCTTTGGTTTCTGGCTTAACGCAACCAATTCCGGAAACAATCCTTGACCTTGCTCACGTCCAAACCTTTTTCGGATCATATCAAACGGTTTGGTAATTTGGTACTCTCTACGGGGAAGCGAATGTTCTTTACTCCGACCCTTTCCTGCTCCCTTGGTTGGGTCGGCATCCGTTCCCGACGACTCTCCATCTTGATCCTGTCGGATTCCTGCTCGGGCCTGCTATCTGTGGGCAGTTATGCAACAAAATGATATCTGCCCCACATCCGTAGCACGCCTTATTATTCACTCCTCTCCGCCAATCTCTTCTTTGGTTTTCCTCATTTCGCTCCCTACTTGCCTTGTTCAGTCGATTTTTCTGTACTTGAATCATAATTTGTTTTAATAGGGGTAATAAGCTTTGCCAGCTGGTCATATCTCTCGGAGCCCTCTGACTGCACCAGCCTGGTATATGTTTGCAGGATTCCTTTGCCTTTCAGATGTCAGAAATGCTTCAGTCTTGCAGTCCGGATCGCATCGTCCATTGTGGCAGGACGAGACAAGGTTGGATTGCTGAAACGAACTCACGCTCACGTAAGTTTCCCATGAAGTGATCTCGAGCAATTCTGTCGCGAGCCTCTTCAGCCATACCGACGTAGGAGTTATCAGGCAGTTTTCATGACAAATCTGTGCAAAGTCATTATACTCTCCTGTTGCTGCTGCTGACGGCAACCGTAATTGGGCTAAGTATTCATTCTGATGTCCAGAAAACATTGCTTCTAGGCCCCACCAGATCTTCATATGTAATTCTCATCCACTCGTCTTTTTGTCGGATCACACCCCTAGATCTACCTCGAAGACACATAAATAACCCCTGCTGAGGGCTTTTTGTTCCCTGTCCAACCGTTCCAAGTTGCACATGACTTAAACTATCCAAGATTTCTTGCAACTCACATCGCTGTTTAAAAAGGTCCGATGATCTTCTCTCTTGGTTGTTGTGCTCGGCTCTGAGGTGTACTCTTCCCTGTGATCCGTTTTCACGTTTAGTGGCCATGGCCCTCTAATCGGAGCGGGTTCATCTACATCGGAATCCTCCACCTCAGTATCGCAGATCAGGGCGCCGTTCCCCTTTTTCTATAAGTGGGAACTTTTGGGGTTGTACATCTGACTTATGTCTCCGTCTGGCGCGGTAAGATGTGAAAGGTGCTTTCGGACTCCGCCTTCCTTAATAACTTGTGGCTTGTTAAAATGCTGTTCCATTTTCCGGGATCACCATCCGTTCCAACAGCAAAAACACTCTGTCGACGCCACTTCTCATTTCAAATCCGAGGTATAACTGGGAACCTTCCTCACTACGGCGGCGGCGGTGCCATATTCGTCGAGTATGTGTTGGTACCACGATCTTGTACATATAATGCGTTGTCAGCCGCAGGAATATCGTTGCCTAATGCTTGAAGGACCATGTGATTCCACATAAAAATTCTATGTAAACCTTGGATTTCATCCTGGAATTCGGCTTCTGCTCTCATCGCAGGGGGGGGGGGGGGTCTGCTGTAATCGATTCATTCTGCGGGCTATTAACTGTAGTACTTCCAGTTTCGAATTCCAAGAGGCCGGCGGGAATGTTGCAAGAATGAATACTCGGGTACCGATGCCGTGGCTCTCCTGTACCCAGATGGGTCTCACGGGTCGGTTTTCACTCTACTCTCTCTGCTGCAGCCTGGTCTTAGTTCGTATTCTCCTTACTTAAAGACTCACTCCTCTCTGTCGCATCATTTGCCCTCAATGTTAGCTGCCGTATGCGTTGTCGGAGCATTCGTTCTCTTCCTTCCTGATCTTGGCATGAAATTCATCAATCATTCTGTGTCATCCGACCCATCATTATCGAAGTTCTGACAAAGACAATTAGGTTAATGTGTTCCCTACTAATAAGTGCTAGCCACCACCCCCGATCACCACACGGTAGAGCCTGGAGATGCAAGTCACAGGCAGGATAGTAGATCTCGCTCATAATTATCACTATTTTTCAAGTTAATCCCACAACCGATGCCACAAATGTGGCGAAACCTCTCTTCACTTGCGTGATCTAAATTGGTAGCGAGCAGCACGGCTTACGCCGTGATGGCGGTGGTGCGGCGTTGCCCGTACCTTTGATCCTTGGATTACTAACAGTTTTTTGCAGGATGCGGACATTAATACTGGAGGGCAAGGCTTCAATAACTCACACTCAGAGACAAGGTATAGAGTTCTTCCTAAACTTTATATGCTGCATGGGTCAATCCGGCCATTCCGTCTCGGCTGGCGAAGATGAAGTCTAGCGATGCAGAAGTGTGGGCTTCGCGAGCTTAGTTTAAATGAACCTGTCCCATCGCTATAGCTAGGAACAGGAGAGCGGCGAGTGCTAGCCGCATCGCCTTATATACTGCCAAAGTGATGTCATCACTTACCACGTCATAAAGAACGCCCTCAACGCACACCACCGCATTTCCGCCACAGTACCGTAATTTCAGTGATCCTAGCAACTCGTTTTTGGTTTATGTTTCACTAGATATCCCAAGAAAAACGTTATGACAAATTGCCAGTTGACTCTGACGGTGCTTGCGTTTGCGCAAATATTTGTATCACGTTACCCAATAGGCCACTGTGCTTTTAAGCAAATTAATACAAAATCATTCCTTCAAGAGCAGATCGAACTTGCACGTATTAGACATACATACTATACTTAGGAAAACGGTTCAGATGAAATTAAACATCTAGAAATTTTAAGGTAAGGGTAAATTGGTGGAGGTGGTAGTGCGGCGTTAGATCACGAAATGTCCTGTTAAAATAATATGGCAACTAAAAGGTATCGCATTTACTTTCCCCCGTTTTTCAAAAGGGGGGGGGGTTGCGGAAGGTTGCGGGGGGTCGTCAACCCAAATTCCACAAAAGGCAAAAGGCGACTTTTATTGATTTTTTTAATAAAAAGGTCAGAAATTTCGAGGACTTTGACAATAACGTCCACTATTTTTGTGAAATGTTCAAAAAGTCCTAAAAGAACCATTTTTAGGCAGTTCTTGCTGACTTACACTCCCCCAAAATAAATCCTGCGTTATCAGTAATAATCCTCTTTATTTTTCAAATATACGGACGAGAAACAATTTTTGCTGCGCATACCACCACTTTCTCATACTTTATCACGTCCCTAGATATCACAAACTTAGCAAATAAAAAAAAAATCACGGAAAAACCAATTGTTCAGTATAACCCTTGCGATGACCTAAAATGAACATATATTCAATTGTTAATAAGATTGCTTAATGGGGGCGGAATTTCCGAATAAATGAAAACGGAGGGAAAACCCCACAGGCACAAAAACATTAAGTGTAATGTGAAATTTCTGAAACAACCAGAAATATTAAAATAGAGTTAATTGTTCAACCCTTTTCAGGTATAACCAACTCGCCATAGTTTTTTCTTCTTTCTTTTTGCTAGGCCAATGGCAATACTATAATAGGTCACGCGTATTGGTACCTCTTACAAAAAACAAACTTAAATGTTCTTTCCAGGGCTTTTCCACTTATTATTGGAGTTTTAAAGGTGAATTTTTCGTGTTTGTATGGTCTTTCCGGGTTTTATACAATACTTTAGAAGCATGATGAATGTCAACCAAACACCTCCCGAGGATATCGCAGATCGTGCCGGGTCGCCACTTTGTGTGTAATTTAAGTTCATACTCGTAAAATGAGATGCTATATATCTGGGACTATCATGTATTTCGCTGTGTTTGGTTTGAGGGAACACTTTGCAACTAATAGCATAGAACACTAGATTTTTGTGTCCGTGTGACCTGCTTATATCGGGAAATAATTGTTGTACATATAGCTAATCTTGCTATCGTATCGATATTTTGTAACACAATATAGTTGTGAGCCAGGCATGTTGGTCGGTAACCCACCTTGTGGGGGGGGGGGGGGGGGGGGGGGAAAGAGGCATTTATACCACCAGGGCTACCTCATACGATGACATACACGAAAATGTATGATGGCCCATTCGTAGGGGTAGCTTAATCGAGCTAGGGGCTCACAAAAAGATTATACAGGGGAAAAATGACAGTGGTCATGTTGATTTGAATTTGCATATTAACCTTAAAGGAGTTATAAGCTGAAAACGGTTTATTGAGGTCAAAGGTAAAAAAACATCCAAATATATTTAAAAAAAAACCTCAATTTCAGTGGAAATGGTCTCAAATTGTTTAAAATGTTATTACAATTAAAATAAGGAATAGTTTGGACCATCTGCAATGTGAAATTACAAGTTACGCACCTCATTAGTACTACCCCTATACCCCTTTAGGGGCTGGGGTTAATTGTGGGTGTAACTTGGTAACTATACATTGTACAAATTGTCCAAACTATACCTTATTTTACTTGTGATTACTATACAAATAAATGAAGACCATTTCCACTGAAATTGAGCGTTTTTTGTAGTATTGACCCCTGTCAAGCTAATTTAACCTTTGACCTACAATAACGGTTTTCAGCTTTAACTCATAGGGTAAGTCAGAGATAGCACAAACTATACATTTTTTTAATCCTTGCGATCATACGCACATTTTGATATGCAATTCACCGATTGTGGACCACTGTTTGAAATTTTACCCCTGGTATAAAATCTTTTTGCAGCCCCTAGCTCGCTTAAGCTACCCCTACAGATGTCCATCATACATGGCATGCATGCATACATGCATACATGCATGCCTACATGCATGCATACATGCATGCATGCATGCATGCAATACATTCATGCAATACATACATACATACATACATACATACATACATACATACTACATACTACAAATACGTACATACAATACATACATACATACTAATACAACATCATACATACATCATACATCCATAAATACATACATACATCCATACATACATACAACATACTACATACATCATACATACATACCACACATACACACACCTCACACACACCCACACACACACACACACACACACACGCGCGCGGCTGCGCGCAAGCATTTTTCAGTTCCACAGAGTTAGTTCTCAAGGGCCAAATTTTCCCATTTTTCAGTTCACATTTCAAGGGTCCAATTTTCAAATTGTCCAATTTTCAGTTCGCAAGACCCCATTTCACAAATTTTGTTCAGTTCGCAAGGTCCAAGGTCAAAGGTGCGGACCCTGCGGGCGCAAACCCCTACCCAAATGAAAGTTGAGTGCTCCGAGACTTACGTACGTACATATAGATATATAGGACCGGGGGGCCACTGTATTCAAAGGTGGAATGAGCGATGAACATGGACTTTCAAAAATGTACCCTAAACACGTATTTTCCACGACTAAAAAACAAGCTAAAAACATACCCTAAACAAGTATTTTTATCGTTATGATACCCTCAACAAGTAACAGTGCATGAATATAAATTATACCCTGTATTATCCATGCTTTGCTTTACGTCCCAAGTTCCGATTACAATATTTTGAGATGATTTTGATTCTGATTAATGAGATATAACATGACATTTTAAGTGGTAGGACATGGGCGATTCCAGGATTTGAAAAAACGTCAAAATTCCCGGGGGGCTGAAGGTGAACTGCGTCCAAACTAGCTCAAAAGGGGCTGATTTGCAAGAATTTGCCAGAATTACCGGAGGCGCGCGCCCCCTCCGCCCCCTCCTGGATCCGCGCCTGGTAGGGAAAAAAAAACCTTTTTTCCATATTTTGCTGTTTTGGACACCCTAAACGGAGGTCCGCGCGTACATCGCCTTTGGAAAAAAGGCAACCTTTTACGCGTTTCTTGTTCACGCAGTCATATCCACCTTGGATACAAGTGGCCCCCGGGCCCTATATAGTGATTACAACCCGGTGTAGAAGTTAACATATTGTCCGGCGTACTCATAGTCCGGGAACATGGCGAAACAATAGGGCAATCGATTCAGTGACTCTTTACGCAACATCAGTTCACGCTTATTCCGTTTCGTCTATGGAGCCCCGGACTATGGCTCCCCACCGGACCATACTGCTTTCAACCGGGATTTAAAACTATTCCTGAACAAGTTCAGTGATACACGTGAGTGAAACGGGAAATAATTTCTACAAAACAATCATATATATCAGCAATATCTTCATAAAAAGGCTTTCAGAGACCTTTTCTAGCTAGAGGGAGGAGTGGATTCACTCGTACCTGTACACATGTTATGTGCTATCTAGGAAGATAAAGACGTTTCATACTTGTTGAGCCGGGGGGGGGGTAGGACATCCAACCTAACAGCAACCTAACAGACATAACTCCGGCGTAACCCGAGTGCTAGTCAAAGACTTAGTAGGAGGGCGCTCTTACGCGCATATCGAATGGTCACACAAGACTGGACAAAGGCTAGGCCTGGTCACGATATTTAAATCTAAATGACCGTTATTGGAAATTGCACTGTTTTGCAGTGAGGTTAATCCAAAGGATGTTCTATATAGATAGAGAGGTCCAAAACGTTACGTAATCTTTAGAAATTCACCGTTCTCGCATGTTTTTGCGACCACCAAAGAAAAACATAGAGTACAACAATAGAAACGACAATGGCTGGCCGCCGCTTCTTCCACATACTGTGGTGCCGCTTTGCATATCCACTAATCGGTAGTGATACAAAGTAATGTATGTGTAGAGGTGGCCAGGTGTAATAATCGTGTACCTGGATCATTGTGCTCAGATTAATCTTTTTTCTTATAATGCACTGCGCGCTTAGGTGAAAATTCATTGAGGCGGTTTATTAAATCAAGACGACTGATGTGTCATTTATTCGTTGTGTGGCCATGGGTAGGACAAAATTTAACCACCCATAGCACCCAAACAATCCAACAATATATTTTTTTGGCGGATTGTTTGTATCGAATTGACATTATGTTGGATACAAGCACCCAAAACTGATAATTATTTCGTGCAATATTAAAAAAGTCAGCGCCCAGCACGGACGACTGGTTTTGAATGGTTTCACCCCTTGGGTTAATCCACTAACCATCGACGGATGTTTGACGTCAATAATTTTTTCTTGAACTTATTCATGATACATGCTACGATTTTTTGAAGGAAGAGATGATTTTGAATGTCACTGGAGACAGCGACTGCCATAGTAACTGCGCGTAGCGCTCCAAAATTACCGTTTTGGAAACCCCAAAGTCCAAATCGAGCAGATCGTGTCCTACCCCCTCTGTTGAACGATGCCAAAATGTTGGTGGCACTATTTATCCAGTTCAGGTGTTGGCAGGCGGTACCGGCAAGAATCACAAATTTAGGCGTTATCAGTCAATTTTAACACATAAAAACGAAGTCTTTCTAATGTGTTATCAAATATGTTATCAAGCAAAATTGTCTTATTCCCAAAAAGAAATGGGGTTTAACACAAGAAACAACACACCGGAGTTAATTCCCACGGCATGCAACCCTGGTTGAACGGGTCTGTGACCTATGTGGCTTTAATTGAATGAGTACGAGTCTAATAATATTCCTGTAATAGACATATTCCGTTGAATTAAAGTTATAGACGGCAAACTTAAAAGTTAGCCTCAAAATTACGTGGATTTATTTAGATTCTTATTAATCTCCTAATCTGTTTTGGGGTTTTTGTTATGTTTATTGTGTAAATATATTTCTTTCATCAATGACTATCATTTGCTAGCATTGAAAGAAATTTCATATTTTCTGAAAATGTTGCCAGTGCCGCTTATTATACAATATTTCAAGAATTAAATTAATGGACCAATTACCACAATGGCAACTTGTCCACCTGACTAACCAATTAGTGAAAAAAAAATTTTTGACTAAATTAAATATTTTTCATTATATTTCCCTTGTTCATATTTATGGCTAAGTATTAACATACACCTTATTATACCAATGAAGAGGAACGCATTCTAGCCATTTTCCTATTAAATATATGAAATTATTGCAACTTGTCAATAATGAGTAATTGTTATTTATTGTTGACTGTCCCCTTTCAAAGGTGAAGATCTTTGACCGCCATGAAACTACTTTACTTCACTTCGTGCAATAGTAAAATTGCAATGTGAGATTTGACCTACCACTCATGCTCCTGTAGCATAGGTTGTGGCAACTGTTCCAGAGCGGAGCTATTTTATTAGGCAGGTCATATCTAATCTACTTTCCTACCACATATCACTAGTAATTTTTATGGTTGTAATATATTATATTCTTCAAAATAGCTTTTGGGCCACCCTGATTGTTTGACTTAAAAACAACATGGCCGGCCCAGATCACCAATTTTACGAAAAATAGCTAAACCGTATTTTCCGTTAGAAATTCCACACAAAAACTCTTATTTCCCCATTTTAAATTTTACACAACACGTTGCTCTTTGCATTTGACATTGTATATTTCACTAACCCTCACCCTTCCCCCGTTCCCCAGAAAAAGTCTGGCTCCGCCACTGGCGTCATCGTTGAACTACAACGCTACTGAACCTGAACATTTAGCTCACCCAAGCAGAGGCATGGTCACCTCTAAATAAAGTGAGATCTGTATTAGTAAGTACTAACCACTGTCATGTTTGATTATTTTGCTGTGAATTATGTTTTTGGACATTCTAATTCTTGAAGCAATCATTTCTGATCATCAAAACAATTGTTGTTTGTTATCAAATTTACGCTGTGGCAGGCTCATTATGTCCTAAAGGTAATTTCTCTGACCGTGTTCTCACTGGATACCAAGAAGCTCCAAGACCTCTACTCTATAACAATCGGTCCAATTACGCTAAGACCACTAAGACCAAATTGATTTTGGACCAGTGTAGCCCGAGTGTACGGGATGGCGGGAGCGCCCCCTATTGTGAGCGGTATATTTAAATGGAAGCTGTATATCTGGGATATTGGAGGAGCGAGGACCCAGGTCAAACATCAGCGTTTACCCCTCACTACAGAAAAGTTTGACAACCTTTGGTATTAGTATGGACCCTCTAATCATGCTAGGTAGGTAGTCTCTCAAATTGTGGGTCCCTTTTTCATAGGGGCCATTTAAAGTTTACACAGGGGTCAAACATTTTAAAATGCTCGCAAATCATGTTGAAAGGTATGCAATATGTCCGTCTAGTCATAAGGATTTCCAAAATGTATAGTTTTGTACCATCTATGACCAATGGTTTTGAGTATTATAGGGGAAAATGGCTAAAATGGTAAAAAAGGTCAATTTCTCATTTGTACGGGGTCAAAATCGGAAGTTGCTCCAATTTTGTTGAAAATGATAAGGTTTTTCACTCGGCTTAATGAGTCAAAATAATGGAATAGTTTTTGTACCATCTGCAAGCATAGTTTACCCAGGTTATGGGACAAAATAGGGTCTAGGTCACATACCCAATTTGTGTTGCCTTCTTGACCCTTATCTCCGTAAGAAAGCATTTAACATAATACAAACTATACCTTTTAGGAATCCTCTTAACTCAGGCAATAACTTGCAAGTCTTTAAAATATAATCAGATTAACTGTTAATGTTGACCCCTGTACAAATCGAGATTGACTTTTTTAACATTTTAGCCATTTTACCTTATAACTCCAAAACCAAGGTCGTATGTGTACAACCATATCATTTTTTTGGAATCGCTTAGTGAAAAAATTTAGATGGACAATATGGCATACATTTAAACATGATTGGGGCATTTAAAAGTTTGACCCCTGTGTTAAACTAAATTGGCCCCTATTGAAAAAGTGGATACCCCATTTGAGAGTACTACCTACCTTGCAATTTGATGTAGAGGGTCCCTACTAACTACCAAAGGTGTCAAACCGTTTCTGTAGTGGAGGTAAACGAACTCCTAAATAAGGCCCCTAGATATTCTGCTCCTCCTCTGTAATATCTGCAATGCCCTGTTTGGTCTGTCCTTGGTGGAAGATATTCATGAGTTAGACTTTGAGTAAAGACTCTTTTACGGAATAAAGCTGTAGAATCCTCCTTGTATCCTTTGAATCTCTTATAAAGATTTAATGCTAGGCTAGTTTCATGAGGTCTTACATGGAGGATGAACCCCACTGGAGCTAATTAGAATGACGTTACACAACAACACCGTTGATCCGTTGTGGGGATGGAACCCACGTTGTCAACTGCAAAGAAGACCAACAAACTTTTCTTTTTTGCGAACAACACAGATATCTTTATTTTACAACTACCTTCTAAGGTGTTCCCAAAAGATAGTTCCCCCCTAAAATTCGAGGACATTTCGTTGGCATAACATCACTAAGAACTGCATGTTCAGAAAATTTTAAAAGTTTTTAAATAGAGAACTTTGGCTCTGCCACAAAAGTCGTTGCTGTTCAAAAACACCTTTGGCATCAACAACGCACTCGCTTTTCGCAAAAAAGATGTTGCAGAAAAGTGGCACTTTACCGTTCAAAGGTCTAAAGTCGGGAAATATCTATTTGCACAATGATTTCGTTTCCTTTCTTTATTTCGGTCTGAAGTAAATACGCGTTACACATTGACGCTAACAAACAATAAACAACAAGACAACATATCAGTAAACCAAACAAGAGATGTAACTTTACATTCAATCTATCAACTAAAGTCAGTTTTCTTTGCATATTGCTCTTTTTTTATGAATAAAGAGGTAATGTTTGAAATGCTGTTTCAAATCAAATAAGCTTATTGTTTTGCCATTCATTGGTGAGACTCAATATCACCGTTTTCCTCATCGGCACTGCTGAATCACTAGTATGTTTTACATATGCTGTTTACCAATTTGGTGATGTTCTGTTGATGAATGTGGTTTTCCATGGTCGCTGGATAATTCCACCACGTTGAGCCAGTGTAGCGTTCTCCTTTATCTGTCGATCTGCTTCATTTCAACCTGGTCTTTTGCTTACACAAATCTCATCTGCATATTTTGGAGACCGCATATTTGTCTTGTTTGTTTTATTTTGTTTGCCTATGCGTTAATGTTTTAAGCTTATTTACTTAAGACCGCAAGCATATAAAGAAAAGGAATAAATCGTGTTTTAATTGATAATTTCTTTACTTAAGAGGTCCTTAATAGGGTTAAGTGCCACTTTTTTGACAACATCATTTTTGGAAAAAGGAATGCGGTGGTTGATTCCAAAAGTTTTTTTGAAAAGCAACGACTTTTGGGGGGTGTGGGGGGGCAGAGCCAAGTTTCCTCCTTTAAAACTTTTAAACAATTCTAACATCCAGTTCTAAGTGGGAAGTTTATCAAGAAATTTTCCTCGAATTTTAGTGGGGAACTTCTTTTGGGAACCCTGTACAACAGTCACACTGTTGGCAACCAGAGATTCCCGATGAGGGCGCACTCAGTTTTTCAAACAATCGTGTTTTTTTTGCATATACATATAATGCTTTTCCATAACATAATCATTGGTGAAATAACTAAGCTAAAATCGGAGTCCTTCATATAAAAATCACAACTTTTTTTAATAAAATTCCGGATCCGGAAATGTTGTTATACACGGTTTCCTATGGCCTTGTATCCCTTGAGTAGCCTACATGCTAACTGCATGAAAACGAAACCTCCGATTCATCTCTAACTTTGAATGGTGTAACATTTTAGGTTACTATCTTTATTTCTAGTTGTCTATTTTAATTTCTCACCAATATTTCGAAGTCTCTAAGTCAAAAAAAGGCCTTTAACCCCAGAATTTTGGTCCTGAAACAGCACCCTGATCCCAATTTGGAACTTAGTTCTGAAAACACAAGTTCAAACGTTGCTTTATAGGAAAACGCGCTGTTGAACAGCATGACGGTCTCTGGATTACACGTTGACCCCCGGAGTGACTCGAATGGACCCGTTGGTCTGGAGAATGACCCAACCCCCCCCCCCCCCCCACGGGCAATAAGAGCGCGCTGGGATAGGTTGAAAGGATGTCAACCAAGCTTCTACTTAGTTAACTAACGCCCTCGATCAACAACATACTATACTACGGCTTAAAAAAACACAATGAAGATTTATCTTCAATTCCGTTATACACCCCCCTTCCCAGTATATGGTACCGGACCATTAAAAGAGCGTACAAGATAACGGAATTGAAAGATTAACATCAACTGGATCTGCGAGTCCTGATCGGCAAATACATGGCCTTTGCATTTTTAAACTCAAAGTTTGACATTACAACTGCTGATCCGAAGTGGACTTCTCGGTTAGCACGGTTGTTAACCTGTACCACACTACGGCAATACTGGCGAACGATCAATGTGGCTCCTCTCTGTTTCTGCTGTGTCCGTTGGTGGCAGCTGTCTGGAGTCTTTGCTACCCTGGTGAATGCAGTTGAGTAAGTCAGTCGTCGTTGAAGTTGATCCACTGTAAAATGGCAGTCCATAGTAGAAAAGTGGCAAAAGGAATTTGCCGGCCGGCAGTCGAGGACTCACCTTTTAATGTTTGACTTAGTAAGGAAGTCGTGGTCCAGGAAAATATCTAGAATGCTCATTTTAATCGGGAATCCTCAAATAATTACCCAAACGTTCGGAGTTTGCTGCAATAACTCCTCAAACCGGAATCTATGCATTGACATATCCGGATGCTAGTATCACTTTAACACAGTTTTCAGAATAAATCAAATTGATATACGTGACAAGATTCATCTTCTCACCATCTCTATCCATAGCAAGCCACGCCACTTTTTTCCATAGTGTTATCAACGCCAACTTGGAGTACTCGATACGAATATCGTACTCGTACTCGAGTACGAGGAAAATTTGTGTACTCGTACTATACTCGTACTCATGCTTGGGTACTTGTACTCATACTCGTACTCAGACATAAGTACTCCTACTCATACTCGTACTCGGGATTTAAAATTTTGCTGTACTCATCACCGTACTCGTTATCACAAGACATGAAGCTTAAAAGGATTGTTCGAATACTTGTAGCTATTTGTGGGGATACATTTTCAAATGTTTTCAATATAAGTCTGGGCAGAGTAATTCTGGGCCATATTACCACATTGTATTCTGCTCCTTTTTTGTATTCCTGTCATCTTCGATTATTTTCTGATAAAATTTATATGAATTAAATATAATAAAAATATGAATATGATGCTAACCTTAGAAATTGTCTCTCAAATTACATTCATAGTCCCTACCATAGCATGTTGCATATGACCTCAATATTCAATTGTATTGATCAAATATTCCGTAAGCATTTTGCATTTCAAAGGGGAGGGGGTCTTATTGTTTAATGATGCCCAATGCAGATAATGCTGTGGGTATAGGGTATGAGACCATAGCACAGGATGATACAATCCATGCCATAATGGCTATGAATAGGGGCTGGGTCTGTGACTTGGGTATGGGACCAGCATGTGACCACAGCATGGTATGGATATGAGTTAATGTACAAGACTATGGTACAGGTACACATTTTATACCCGGTATGGGTACTACATGTAATTACACAGTACCATGCTTTCAGGAGTAGTGACTGATGCCTTTGACGGTTTTATTCATCCATGAATCCTTGGTGGGCCAACTTCCCAAACCACTATTCCATGTAAACAACTGAACTTGTTTTGTCTAAAGAAAACCAACAAAGAATAATCGAGCAAATTACCGGTCAAGTATACACCATTCTCAAGTCTTGGTGGCGTAGTACATCATCATTATATGTTTGCCATCGTCAAGTCTTCATCCTTGTCCATCGTCATCAACCAGATTACGAAGGCTGCAATGTTTGCAAAGTACCATACCCAACTCGTACTCATGCAAAAGTACTCGTACTCATACGCGTACTCGGCACAAGTACTCGTACTCATACGCATACTCAGGCACAAGTACCTGTACGTCATACTCGTACTCGGGATGTAAAATTTTGCTGTACTCATACTCCGTACTCGTACTCATGACCAAAATACTCATACTCGTACTCATACCGGGGTCAAGTACTCGTACTCATACGCGTACTCGAAAAAAGTACTCATCTTTGCTACAAGTCTGATAAACGCAACTCGCTGCACCACCACCGCGATCACCACCCCTACCATTAGTTCGTGAAGGAACGGACACACTAACTCTAACGGTACCGTGCAGGTCTTTGACGGATGCGCCCTGGGCTTTCGGCGACCCAGAAAGATCCTTGCTCTCTCTTCTTGACTGCAGGCAAACCGCAACCTCTTCGTTAAGACTGCCAGCCAACGTTACGTGCACGCTCGTTCAATACGAGATTGATCAGTGATGCCTGACTGTTCTGCAACACACGTCTCATCTTTGCCCCATTTCCTAAATCACGATAGACTTTTATCGTGCAAATCCAAGCTAGCAGAGTTCCACTGCAATTTTGAATTTTCCCCGCGCAAGTGATGTTTCAATAATTTGCTAGTCCTGACTGTATTACTACACTTTAAATAGTTTATAAATGGTGTCTAACTGAGATAAAGTTTCGCAAGCCAGTTGTGTATAAAGCAAATTTCGCGTGATAAAAAATGTGGAAGGAAATATAAACAATTTCGCCTCCGACATATAGCTGGAAATCAACGCATCGCAACCCCTCTGTATTGTACAAAATTGCACTCGATTGTCCTGGGCTTTGCATGGTGCATACTCCCATTCCACCACAAGCCTGTGAGTTGCAGCAAGTCGCCCCCGTAATAGTCCAGATCGACCCGCCTGTTAACACCCGCGCATTTTTCTCGGCATTCATTACCGCTACAATAGTATATGCTACGTCCGTTTTAGTAGGAACTTGAATATAAAATGCTAGTTCCTGCCTGTATTAACCCAACAGTTCAATGTTAATTTGTTAATATTTTGAAAGCCAATATCGTACGGTTCAATGATAGATGTCTCCGCCTTGATAAACTTCGCTAAGTGAACAGTTTTTTTGAAAGAGTAATCTCACTATATTTTACCAACATAACCTCCGATTTGGATCAAATTTTATAATTTATGTTCTTGATTTGAAAGAATGATCAACAAGAATGGTTCTTTAACTAACTGCCTGTACATGTTTGGTACAAGAGTTTTTGGAAAGTCACAGATACTAGTGGTTTTTAGATCACTACGTGCAAATCTAATTAATATTCAAAATCCACGTTGACTGTGCATACGGGGAACGTAAAATAAGGCCATTTCTAGACCTGCGGCCCTGCACTGGACTGCGGAGCCCCTCCTGACTTCGCTGAATGCATCATTGCCTTAGCTGTTTTTCTGGAAGTCCTCATTCTGTCAGGTGAAGTTTCTGCGCAATTCTTGGTGGTCGTGCTGAAGCCTCTACACCATCACCGCTGGCCGAAGTTGAAGTCACCGCACCTCCGCTGCTGAGTCGAAGCCATCACCCTTACAACCAGATGAAACCCCTGCACCTCCACTGGCGGCTGAAATCTCCCACCCTCACCACCGTCAATCTCCTATCTCCATACCCCCACCCACCAACGGACCTAACGCCTCCCCATCCCCAACCAATGATTAAAGTCCCTGTAATTTGCTCCTTGTATTGCCATGCTACCAATTCGGGCCCCTCGCACGGACTTCAGCCGGTCACAATGAATTACTTTGGGGTTTGCTTCTGGTTTACTCTGTATCCTAATGTTACTCCACAGAGTGGTAAAAATCAAGTAAGGCCCATTCCATGCAGTGACAGTTTCTTGATACCCAGCCTGTCTCTGTTTAATGTACAACCACACAAACTGTTCAGTTTGGAAATTTTGGTCCAGGGTATATGGTACGGTCATGTTCCCGTTTCAAGCGCCGCATATTAGCCTTGAAGCATATCTTGTCTCTTTCATGAATGCTACAAACCGCGCTTCCTTACTTCTTCTGCGAAGTCAGTGTAATATTCTATTTCGCCTGGCACACCCCAACCACTACTTCCCCCTGGCAAAGTCACCTCCCGACCCACATTCATCATTTTGGTTTCTCTTGTGGCGGCTTGCGCACTAGAGCGATATGCTGGATTCAGTAGCCAACATAGGTAGGTACTACCCTTTTCCCTAAAATGTAAAAGATGAAAACGAGCGAATCTTAATTCACTTGAAAAGAGTGTCAACCACTCAAAAATAGTTGCATGGCAAATTGTTGGTTTAATCTACTCCAAAAGAGAGACATCACTGAACATTCACTCCAAAAAGAGTAGGTGACACCACTCTAAAATGCTGGTTGTCCTCCATTTAACTCTTTAAAGAGTGGACCTTCACTCGTTGAACGTGAAACTTCACTCATTCATGTCCTTTGTGAGGTGAATATTTAGTAGAACTAGTAAAATAGTGACATCTTACACTCAAATATGTCTGAACTTTTCAGCACTCAACAATTGCCACAATTCTTCCTCGTAACACAATAATTGCAACTCCTCTACCCGATATGGATTTACTCACAAGACGTTCTCCTCCTGTCACCTGCGACAATACACACCTCAATCGCAAACTTGCACGCATCCTGTTCAAATATGACAATGTTACTGACCTTCAGCAGGGGCATAGGCAAAATTCGGGGCTCTGATGGAATGCTTGTTTCAACTTCTGAAAGCATCATCACAGGCATCGGTCCATACAAATTGGCATTCTTCTCCGTTAGCTTGCTTGGTTTGAACTTGGGCCCTGCACATCTGATCCTTTCCAACACTGCAGCCAAACGTTCTACTGACTCAGAAATTGTTTCCCAAACACTATCACATCATCTAAATAGACTAGGGGTGTCTCCCATCTCAACCTCACCAAACACCCATTAACCTCTCAAATGCTGAAGGTGCATTAAACAACACAACAGGGAGCATGTTCCAGGCGTAAAAGCCGCTAATTGTTGTGAAAGCAGACTTGTTACGAGCATCCTCATCCATTTCTCCCTGCCAGTACCCCGATGCAAGGTCCAAAGTCGAGAAATACCTGGCGCCACCTAAAGCATCCAGAGAGTCACCAATACGTGGTAGCGGGTACGTATCTTTGATTGTAATTTCATTCAGTTTCCTGTAATCTAGGCATAGCCTCTTAAACTCACCCGTTTTGCTCACAAGAACCAATGGACTTGCCCATGGTCTGTCTAAGGGTTCAATTAAAGCCTTGTCTAGCAACTTAGTTATTTGTCTATGGACTTCTGCTCTCTGCTCAGGTGATGAACGTCTCAATGGTTGTCTAATTGGCCGGGCATCCCCTGTCTCTATACTATTCTCGACCAACTTCGTTCTTCCTATATAAAACTCACCAGTTAAAAACACATCTTGATATTTAGTAACCTTGTCCTTCTTCTAACCCCAAACCTGCGAAACAATTCTCTACCAACTCACGAAGGTGTTCTGGAACTTCCCCCGGGAACCTTTCTTGCACCGTTACTACCCTAGCATCCTGTACGTCATCTTTCTCAATTGGAACCAATTTATCTAGCACTGGTCCCGCTTTACAATGTTCTTGCCCAAGATTCACAAGTCTCACTGGAACAGTGTCATGTCAAGACTGGTTTTCACTACAGACCTCGCAACACATAAGCCAATTTCAGTCAGTGAACCTATATCATTTGGATCCATCAAACCCAAACCACTAGGCAACACACTATCTGTAACATGAGCGGACTGATCTCTCTCTTCCTTATCCATTTCAGAATGGGCAAGCGGCACTAGCTTCTTAATATCTACTCCCGGTTCGCGGACTTCTCTCCTTGTTTCTGTTAAGTAGTAATTCTCAAAACATTCTTTTGGACCAAATTCTTGAGCCATGAATTCTACCATTTTACTGTAAGGCATCTCGTCTGGGTTAATGCCTCCTCTTGCCAACTGGAAGGCTACTAGCTCTCTATCTGATCAAACCTTAAGACTGCGGCAAGCCTCGAACTGCAGGTGGAAGTCTTTCCAGAAACACCTGGCCATAAACTTTGGGGGTTCTTTCTTTTTTCTTACTCTCCGTCCCGGCCCCTGTACCTCATCACTTTGGGTCTCATAGAATCATAACCACTGACAGAGTGCTGGGTAACCCATGGCTGAACACATTAATAGTACCACCGACTTTGTATTCTATTTTCTCCCTTCTATTTCCCCCATTGTCGGCTATCCTTAACCACCTGATACTGCCGCCCCTTGCTCTTCTTCCTGACCGATTCTAGATCTACACGCCAAAGTTCATCTTCACTTCCCGCAACCTTTTCAACTTTTCCCTCTCCCCTTTTCACCAATTGTTCCAATCACATCCGTTCGGCTATCATACGTCGTTTCTCCCTCTCTCACCCCCTTTCTTCTTTCTCCTTTATCATTTGATACCTTGCTAACTCATTTTCTCTTTGCTTCAACAGTTGCGTCACACCCCCATTGCTCCACCCTTTGCGATGGATGCCCCGGCTCATCTCCCTTTAACCCTTGAGGTGTCACCTGCTGAGGTCCTCCGACAGCTAACGACACCCTTTGGCTATGTTTGTTTCTTTTCATTTCAAACATTTCCCATTCCCTCCTATTTTTCTCTCTCCTTTCCCCTTCAGACATTGACCCATCGCCCCCACTTTCTCCTAACAATGAAATCCTTCTTCTATTTCGTGTACATGGGCAGTCTTCTCAAAACTCCTGAACCTAATAGCCCATCAGCCGTAGTGTGCGCCCTCTCAAGTTCCGAGTCCGATTCTGAGTAATCTGTAGTAAACCCATCCTCACTTGCACTACTTTCCGTGCTAGAATCATGTTTGAATGCATCCTCCTTCCCTCTACCCGAACACAATGCCCCTATATCACCACCTATTTGATGTTTCTTCACTAATCGTCGATTATTATTTTTAGGTTGTTCACCAGCCCCACGTTGCCAGGTCTCACAAGACCGGTTTCTCCTCTCACTTTCTCCCCCACCCCAGGACCCCTCTCTATCCCCACTCTCTATTATACTACACTCACCCAAAGCCATATTATGTGTTCAAATGTATCTTTGCTATCTTAAAAAATAACACAATGGAAGAATTTATCTTCAATTCCGTTACACCAGTTTCAATACATGTTTTTTTTTATACTGCAGTGGCAACTCGAAGCTCAACTCGTAACTAATAGGCAAAGTTCGTAACCCGAAACTTGAAGATAAGCAACACATTCGAGGGTCGAGACTGCAGGTGAATATACTAAATTAAAGAAGAAACGGCAATTAAATGAACATAAATATGAAACAAGTCATAAACTAGAATAGAACACTTTATATAAATCCCACCCAGAGCGTTGCGGCGCGTGAGAAATATTAATGTACCATTTTCTCTTACAGGATACAATGGCTCAAAATGTAACGCATGGCAATAAGTTCATGTACACAATCAGAAACTTATGAAATGCTAATAAAATGAATTGATAATAAAATATATTTTACTAAACGAGGTACGAGGTAAAGTACACATAAGAAAAACAAGTGGGTCACAAGGATGTAGGAGAAAAACAAACATGAATTGAGTCAAGGGACATTTGAAGGTGTTTCATTTTATCAGATAAACTCCTGGCATACAGACTGGTGTTAACTCAACTAAATTTGCAGTACGGGTAGAAATCTGCAAACTCTTTAACAATATGGTTCTGATCAAACATGTCTTCTACTTCTTCATCACCATGGCAACTGTAGGTGCCATCAATGGCCAACTATCAGCAATAGCAATTTCGCTTCCAGAGATAATCAGTTTACTTGAAAATGTCACCAATACCTCACCATCGACGTCTTTGTTGCTGTTGCAGCTAGTAAATGCGACCAACCGAATGGCGTATATGCTTGACAATATCCTGGAAGTACAACAGCAACAGCTACAGGTGCTTCACCACACATTTCTTCCTAGTCGGGATTGTTCTGACATTGTTGCACGTGGTTCTTATCCCTCTGGACTTTACGCAATCACGCCCATTAATGGCATAGGTTCTTTTACTGTATATTGTGACATGACAACCGATGGAGGCGGGTGGACGGTATTCCAACGTCGTCTTGATGGTTCTGTCAACTTTTACCGTGAATGGGCAGACTACGAAAGTGGCTTTGGTGACCTGGATGGAGAGCATTGGGCGGGACTGAGACTCCTTAATCTGCTAACCACCACCGGAACCTGGGAATTACTAGTTGAATTGCAAGACTTCGATGACAATACGGCCCATGCTCACTATACTTCATTCAATATTGATGATGCAACATCTAATAATCGCCTATCTATTGGCACATACGACGGCACTGCAGGAGATTCCTTGCGCCACAATGACAACATGGCCTTCAGTACCAAGGACAATGAGAATGATGCAGACACCAATCGTGATTGTGCTAACCTTCAGCAAGGTGGCTGGTGGTATGGATCCTGTTCTTACGCCAATCTCAATGGACCATATCTAGGCTCTGGTCAAGTTTCTTACGCTGGCCTCAATTGGTATCACTGGAAATCCAATTATGAAATACTAAAACAAGCGAAATGAAGATACGTCGAATTCAATAATTGCATCACCAGATTTGCAGAACTCGTATTGAACTCTCACGGGCAATCTTCCTTAAAATAAAGCTATACGACTACCAGAGCTTCTACATAGGCCTCTGGTAATGGTATTTTCAGACCCCCGTTACCTGAGATGAACATTACATATACATTTTTGTCTCGAATAAATGAGACTGTCCCATCTGATCATTCTTGACGGGCAACATGCTACAGACATCGTACCAGAGCTTGCACACATGAAAATATAATTATAAGATTTCCCAGTTAATTTTGCACTTGTGTAATTGATTTTAGCGCAAAAGGTAGATCGAATTAGTCCTGAAAATCGGTGTCGAAGAAACGCAAAACCAATTTCATTATTCCGTCATTCTGATATTCATTGTTGCGTCTTTGTATTTAAAAATTGTGTTATTCATTTGTGTTCAATTGCGGGACAAATTCGGGTCGAATTAGTCGGGCATTAAGCGCGTATTTAAAAAGCACATTCGGCATTTTTCACTGATATTCATTATAGTTTCGTTAATTTTAGTCTTGTAGTTAACGCCTGACGAAGACAGGATTCTTAAAGTATATTTCAAAAGATGTTTTACGAATATGAGTTAGACGGGTCCATGATTTATGAAAATAAGCACCACAATCTCAATATAATTGCAATAAAAGGTTTTTAAACTGAATTTGGTAGTATTTGACATTTGAACTAACATACTAAAAACTAAGAAAATCTACCAACCGGAAAGCAGTGGAATAAGGGGAAGGTTTACACAGGGGTCAACATACAAAAAGTGTCATAATTTGTAAAAAAAAGCATGTTCATCATGTTTCCACGTTTTCTAAAAAGTATAGTTTCCCCTATCTGTGGGTTGTTCTTCAATTGTTATAAGGCAAAATATCTTCAAGGTCACAATGGGGGTAAATTTTAAATCCATTGGATTATTTTAAAGATCGGATCACGTTATTCACCTATAGTTGTACATCATAACATGCACGTTAGATACAATGTATATGACATTTTGTAATTTAATTAGAACAAAATATGGTTGGGCTGTATTGAGCCTATTGGAGGTTACAACCTAAAAGTCTGAAGTATTGAACTTTCAAACACAGATTCAGTATACATTTTCTTTTTGATCATGTTGACTGTATAATGCACTGACGGCCTGACCAATTGGAGACCAGTCTTAACAAGAACCTAAATTTCACCGTCTAAGTGAAACAAATTTCAAATACAATGACACAAAAATGAATATCAGTGATGGAGTAATAAAACAGGTTTTGCGTTTCTGAGGGGTCTATGATTTTACAAGATTATTCCACTCGTCTTTTGTACTAAAATCAATTACGCAAGTGGTTGGAGGCTGACGGGGGGTGGACGGGAGGGGGGTGGACGTTACTTTGTTATCTGGCATGTCAATACCTCATACGCTGGGACCCACTGGTCAAAAAGTCGCTTAGAAAAGGTTGGACCTGGCCCTGAAAGATATACGAATTTTAACCTCAGATACGGTTAGTATATATCTTTGGATAGCCCAAAAGTGCTGTTGGAAAATTATCTTTTCTTGTCCGGTGATGTGGTGGTGCTATAACGTGAAGGCTATAAAAAATGCTAAATGAAAAAGTAGCCAAGAAAACTTAGGGGTAGGGGTATCATATAACAGATAATCGGAGTTATATGTCATAAGCGATTAAATGCACTATCAGTGATTTGCTAAATCAGAAAATCGAAAAAATCATCAAAAATAAGATTTTTGCATGTTTGTAACAAGTATAGCGATCCTAACATACCCTACAAGTATAGTTCTAAGTCTGAAAGCAACATCACAAGGACGATATCGGATATTTTAGTCATTACTTACTACTACACATAACTGAATGGAGATTCATCGTTGAACATCGTTGAAAAGTCTGGAAATTTTGCTGCTGGAAATTTTTGAAATATTTCCGTAAATTAACATTTTTATGATTTTTGTTTTTTATTTTTGTTTTCTAAAATATTTTTTCCGTAAATTTACGGATAATCTGTTTTTCTTAATTTACGGAAATTTTTAACAGTGTTCACTTCTAAGCTATTCCTGCAAATATTTTGACATTTTGAGTGAATCACTGATAGTGGCTTTAAGACATTTGTCATATAAACAAAATGATGATTAGAGTCTATCTTGGCGGAAAAAAATGCAAAATAAATTTATAAAAAAAATTAGCCAGAAGAAATTAGGACAAATATCGAAATGATATCTACAATATATGGTGCTTATTCTTCACAAAATTTTGAATTGTTCGAGATTTAACTGCTTTACGTCTGGCGAATGGATTTTATTTTAATAATGTGTCTTGTAATGTGATGTTTATTTATCCATAAGCAATAGTCCCCATAATATACTTATTGAATAGACTATTTTACATGATACACACGGTGGGGGTCTAATTGAAATTCTAATTAATATTACAACGCATTTTTTATTTTCATATTGTTTCCTTTTACTTGCTGTAACAAAAGGTTGTGATACGTTTTGTCTATGCCGGATTACTTTAGATTGCAATGATTTGTAATAATTTTGAGATGTAGTGGCAGCGGGATGGGGGGTATGGAAAACGGTTCAATGAATTTGTAGAAAAAATAGCAACATACGTGAAATAGCTAGCGTTTAGGTGCAAATTGATTAAAATTATAAATAGCATGTAATGCGCCACACATATTGATTCCTTTGGTGAACTAACGCAGCACCAATTTGGCGGGGCGTCTCACCATTGACAAATAACGATTGTTAAAATTTTTTTGGGACAGCCTGTAAGTATACATTTAAAGAAACTGTTACAAACATATCTCATGCACAAAGTTTTTCATGATGTTTAAAGCACTATCAGTGAATTTGTCTAACTCAGAAAATCACAAAATTCATAAAAGAAAAGATTTTTGCATTTTGTAAAACGTATAGTATCCTAACATCCCTTTAAAATGATAAGTCTAAAAGCAACTTAGTAAGGCAAAATCGGATATTTTTACTCATTAACTATCGTACGGACAACTTAATATACAACTCGTAATTGAAATGGGATTCATATCTTTGACACTCGTGTTTTCGTCTTCCGTTTCTTTCAATTTCTCAGTTGGAAAATGGTATCTTAAGAGAGTCCTACAGACATATCTTTCACTTTTAAGCTGTTCCTACAAATTTTAAATATTTTTTTATCTTAGGGTCTAAGTATTTTAATGTCCATTTTACATGTTCTGTAGTTTTGATAGTGGTGTTTTGTATTTTTGCTTCAATGTGCGCCTTGAGCACCCAGCAGGGTGTGATATGTGGGCGCTTAGCATGTCGCTTTATTATTATTATATTATGATTACCCATTAAAATGGCATTTTTTGTCTCTCTTGGGAAATTTGGACATTAAAATTCTGAGACTGGCAATGAGAAAAATACAAGCCTTTCATCTGATATCAAAATTGATACTTCTTCCTTGTACGGTTTTTTTTTGTCAAGAAAATGAAGGTATGTTTGTTATGTTGTTATACACAAATTTCGTCTGAATTATATACAGTTTGATCAATAAATTAGCTTTGATTTTCAATAACTTCCGTCAAAATCAATTTATTCGCGTCGTGTCCCCTGGCCCATCATCTGACTCTACAATGTAATCTCGTCTTTGCCAGCCCATAAATAATTTCACTATCTGGTCCTTAATTGCCTTCAATTCAACCGATTGTATATTTATTTTGGCCATTTGAGGCATGTATCATATTTGACTTTTTATCTTAAACGTAATTCAGAGCAGAGGCCCCTCACTATTTTTTTTCAACAAGTATTCATTTTTCATTGAATTATTTTTAAAAACCTTTGACTCCAATGTAATCCGAGCATGAGATCAATCCAGTGATTTCAAGTATTTACCTGAGCCCAACATGATGACATAGTTCATTTGGCATTAGAGCATGTTTGAATATTGACCCTTTTTACGCTTGCCTTTAACCTTCAGGCTGTCTTTAAAATAAGACGACCTGAGTTTAGGGCCCCAAAAATAAGTGAGCGAGAGTGCAACTCCTTCACATCTCTTCTTAAGTATATTTGATCACCCCCTGCAAGCTGCACACTCTTCAGGTTCATTGTAGGAGAGTGATTTGTAATCCTCTTTGGAATATCATTTTGATGTATACATTCAAAAGTTGAAAATGTTCTTAAAGAGTATCGATTTGGCAGAAATAAACATAACTGGAGACGTAATATATCATGTGGCGTGGACGTTGCTTTGTATTTTGCTGGTTCTCAAAGCGGATGACTCGTCAACTTTCAAACTAGAATTTCACAGTTATCTCGGCTTTGCGTCTCGCTATAAATCAAAGAAAATCAGCTTGGCGCTCCTGACCGTTGACCCTTGGCATAATGACCTTTGACCCTCAATCAACATAATGAGGGATGCCTTGGTGCACATATGACACAAGTTTTGTTCCACTTGAACTTCAACTTTTCAAATTGAGGTCAATTTCCATTTTTAGCCTAATTTTCAACTTGACCTCACATGACCTTTGCCTTGACAGTGATCTTTTGACCTCACCAACCCATGAGGAATCCCTGGTGCACCTATGATACAATTTGGTTCCATTGAATTTCATATTTTCAAATGAGGTCAATTTCAAAGAGAACTTAAACACAATTTAAACAAAAAAAAGTAAAATTTTTCATATTTTCAACTTGACCTCATATGACCCCTATGACCTTGGCTATGAAGTTAGACCTAATCACCATATGAGAAATCCCATGGTGCACCTATCGACACACAGTTTGATATAAAATTGGATCGATTAAGTCCAAATTATTTGGTCTCGCAGAGTTGCAAAATATTGGGGCGACAACAGTCGAGCCCAATAGTTTTAAAACTCATTAGCGAGACCAATTATATTGGGGGGGCTTAATCTGTCCAATTTTATCAGTTACCATGTTGGTGTGTGGTGATGCCAGTATTTTCACAGGGGGGGGGCACGTCGTGGACCCTTAAAGACAGATATGGTTCCAATGACTGGTCACTTTCAATTGAAGGATCAATGTTTAAAAAAACAACCAATTTGGGGGGGGGGAAAATACAAGTCTGAGGTGTTTATTGACAGCACACACATCCCACCACAACGGATTGCTCATGGGTCCTCTCCAGCTATCGCGGGTGGCCCACAAAAATGGGGATAATAGATGATATGGCTGCCGAGTGTTTCTAGATGATACATTGATTATAACCGAACAAAAAATTTTTTATTAAATTTCTTTCAAACCCGATAATCCTCTGATGCTCATAGTTTCCTGTTTTGGTACCATACACCCATATCTACTAAGAACTTTAATTTTTTTTCTCTCTCATGAGTCACCTCTTTAAAGAGTGATCAATATGTATGGAAGACGGGAGGATGGAGAAAGAGGAGTGAGAGGGTGAAAGAGGGAGCAAGAGGAATGAAAGAGTAAGCAAGAGGATGAAAGAGGAAGCGAGGGTGAAAGAGGGAGTGATAGTGGTGAATAGAGGGAACAAGAAGGTGAATAGTTAGTGAGGGTTAAAGAAGGGAAGTGAAGAGGGAAAGAGGAGCAAATAGGATTAAAGAAAGGGAGTGAGGGTGAAAGAGGGAGTGAGAGTGTGAAATAATGAGCAGGTATGAAATAGGGAGCACTGGGTGAAAGAGGGAGTGCTAGGTTGAAAAAGTGAGTGAGTTTGGTTGGAAAATTTTTTCCCTCTTTTTCCTATTCTTCTTTTTCACTCTTTCTCTTTTTCACCTTTGGCCCCCTTCTTCCCTCTTTCTCCCTTTTTTCCTCGTGCTTTCTCTTTTCCCTCTTTCTCCCCTCTTCTCTCACTCTCTCTCTTTCCCTCTTTCGTCCTCTCGTGTTCCCTCTTTCTCCCAGGGTGAAATTGTTTAATTTACTTGCACCATCCATATTGAAATCAGCCCCCATTCAGATTTCCGAGGCGCAAGTGAAAATTGGTGTCCACAACCTCGCTTTGTTCGCTGACAAAAATGCCTGCATTTGCCCCAACTGACCTGTTACATCCCTGATAAACCATCAGTGAAGTCTTCACACAACTGGTTTATAATTATATGCAGTATGACATGGAAGAGCCAGGATTTGTTCTTTCAGAGTAAAAAAGTTCACTCTTTGACATTTGCAGAGATTGTCTAAATGGCAACAATTACAATTGTTCTGAATAGTTCATCAATGAAGTATTTCCACGACTGGTTTAAATGCAGTATGACACAGAAAAAACGTGATTTGCTCTTTCAGACGTAAAAATTCCACTCTTGAACTTGCAGAGATTGTCTAAATGGCAACAATTAATTGTTCTGAATAGTTCATCAATGAAGTATATTCGACGTACTGGTTAAATGCAGTCGGACACGGAAACCCCAAAGCTTATGCTCCTTCAGAGTAAATTCACCCTTTGACATTGCAGAAGAGAATTGTCTTAAAATGGCAAACCATTACAATGTTCTGAATAGTCATCACTGAAAGTCTTTCCCAAGACTGTTAAACGGTCAGAAATTATGTTACAGTGTCTATGGGAGATTGCGATACAAACATTTTGATCATAACATCAAAACGCAGATCAGAATCAACGAAACTGGGAATACGCTTTTTCAATGAATCTAGCGAAACATGAACAAAACAGAAGGGGTTAGAATCACGAATAACCTTTATTTAAATGCAATGAACCGAAACGAGGACGGCTTTACTTTGTTCCACTTTGAAGCACTGTTAACAAGATTTGTTCTACTGTGCTAGGGAAACTCGATTTTGTTCCACTCAGAGCATGCCCTTTTGTACTTAACTGTCTATAGAAAATGGTGAAAATTGAGGGAACTAGTATTGAGATATTGTACAAACTAAAATTGAGTTCAATAAATATCAAGTCAAAATTGTGTTAGTTGGAAATTCATGGAGTTTGAGAAATTAACCTGAATTTGATAGTGATGATCTCAGGGCTAGGGCACTCATTGCAAGCTCAAATGAATCCATTAATGCGGCCCTATCATTAAGCCTGCAAAAAGTCTCCTTCCAAAAGACCACAAGTCAAAATGTGTTTGGTGGCAATTTTCCATGGGAGTTTTGATAAATTAACCCGACTTTGAAAATATGATTCAGGCTATGGGCACCCTTTGTAAGCTCTTAAATGAATCATTTATGAGGCCGCAATAGCCTGACAAAAGTTATACTTCGAATGACCCATGCATACTTTTCAAATGTTCATTTTATATACAACTCGTTTTTCTAAAGGCACCAGAAAAAGGTAGAGAAATTAGTCGCGGCAAAGCAGCCTATCCTCGCAAAGTTTGTTAACACCACAGACTTTCCACAAGCATATGGAAGTCTGAAATTGATTTAACTTAGATGTTTGCATTTCTTGGAGAGAAACCTTTTTGGAGCATGCAGACTTATATATAAGCTTATTGAACTGTATCATTGCTACAACCAGAGCAATATAAGCAGTTGTCTTTTATTTATTCACATGCAATACATGCAATATTCACAAAACCTGGCGAATCTTTGACAAGGGGGGGGACGACTTGAAATACTCACGGAAGCCCAAAGAGAAATACTACCGGTATTAAGATAGAAAACTTGAATTATTCTTTCAAATGAAAGAGTAAACAATAACACGATAAACAATGAAGGTTGCAAAAAAAGCAGAGTTGACCTCAGTCAGGGATTATGTAAAAAAGTAAGGTGTTAAAAGTTTGAAAGTTTCAAAAGCTTTCACCAACCCTTCAAAGGTGACTTCAGGGATATGTCAAACCAAGCTATAAAGGTTTTGAACAGTTTCAAAAGCTTTCACCCACCCTCCAATACAGGCAGTAGTGAATTATTGGCGGCCCCCAATTCTAACACAGGCATCGACATTCGGGAGTCAGTAAAAAAATACTATTATTAGAAAAAAAAAAAAAGATTGTATCAGTTCCGTAGTGCTGATGCATTTTTTTGTAGTCAAAAAGCTATGCGGTCTATGGAAATGTTCATTTTTATTGCATTTTAGTGACTTATTTTGGGCCTGTGGCCAAAATTTTTTATTTTTCCTTTAGCCAGTCTAAAAAAGTTTAAAATCGCTTGAAAAGCTTTCCAAAAAGAAATGCAGTAAAATGTATTTTTTTAAAAACCTATACAAGCCGGAAAGCTGAGAGAAACCTCTTTTTAATTGGCCTTATTCAAAGGAGATTTCTTATTCAAAAGTGCACTTTGCATTTGAGCATATTCTTTTGTTTACTAGCAACAGTTACAGGATTTAAAAATTCTCACTGTGAAAGGATACGCAAGGAGACAACCTGTGGAGTAACAACTGTCCTTAAAAAGATGTAACAAAATGATTGCAATTGTGACTGACTGTTCAAAAGATACCGTCAGTTTAACAAAGCAGCCCGAAAGCAAATTTGGTGGTATCTGAAAGGGCGTCTAACTTTAGAACCAGGTTTAAACCAAGGGTTAGTCTACAGGAGTGGACCTTTTCCTTCCAAAAACATATCTAAAAATGTGCTTGAAACATGTAAAAAAAATTCCTTCATGATGGGCCCAGAATGGCCCCATCCAGGAGGAAGTTTCCTCATCCCTTTTTACATGTATCGTTCACCTATTCTTGAAGGAAAAAGGTCCAACCGTTGAAGGACTAACCGGTTGTTAAACAGGGTCTAAAGTTAGATCCTATTCAGAATACCAGCCTTTAGGTCCAAGTGGGAACTGGACAGGGGTAGTAGTCATTCATAACCTATCATGGTGACTTCAGTTTGAATGGAATGAAATACAGGAACATGTTTATTGCTAAACTGTAATTATCAGTTTCAGTAGAATGGATGACCTATTGAATCTTTCCTTGGGAGAGGGCAAACATGCAAGTGTTTATGGAATATTACATGTGCAAATTTGGCTGGATGTGAAAAGACAACCTTGCGTATTACTAAACCACAGGCTTAACCAGGAATCAACACAGTGGATTGGTGGAAGAGAAACAGATTAAAGCATATAGCACCCCAATTTTAAAAAAATGGAGATTTTACCGGTTGCATTGGTGAATGGTGAAGCTCGAAAATGTCTGTGTGTCTCAAAAACGAAGGAATTTGTAATTAGAGTAATTATATCGGGAGTCTTGATAAAATTTAACGGCTGCTGGAAACGGCCTTCCAAGTGAAATAGTCGGGAAAATAGCGCCATGTACGTGTATATGATATCATTAGTCGTGTTATGGTTCAGGCACGTCAGTAAAGGTTATTTTCTCGAGGTGGCACTATTTCATCATGGACGGACAAACATAGCATTTCCAGCTTGCCAGTTATAAGTCCAATCTGGCTTACAATTCTAATTCAAAATCGCTTATTTATGATATTTAAATAGATTTTTTCGGCCTTCTCCTTCCCAGGTATAGTTTTCTAGACAATTCCCCAACCGTAACTGTGCAAAATATCAAATTTTGAAAATTGGGGGCGGGCGGGCACTCTCAAAAATGTGCCATTATTTGCTTAAGGCGGAGCAGAGAATTCAAGTATAACTTTTTCATGGATTACTTAAAAACAATCAACATAACTTAGAGTTATTTGTATTTGTAAAAAACATGATTTGTTGAAAGTGAGCGGAATTATCCTCGGGAAATCATGGTTAGCTTTTAAAATCAAACAGTATCCATGGGTATATCAATTAAACCTAATGGTATTAAATCACAGGTCAGTGCTCTAGCTGGTGAAAAGAGTTCAAAATATTTGAAATTTGCAGTAGTAGCGGGAAACTGAAGGATGAGTCTCTACAAATCTTATTAGTTTCCCCCCAACTGAAAAAAAAAAATACAGAACAGGGGACAAAAAAACCAGCCACACTTGTTCAAAAAATAGAATCTCCCATTCACGACATATTGCGCTAAGTGTCTGTACAGACCGTAAACTAAAATGGCCAGTATTGTCTTTTTAGGGACTTTGATCTTGTTCACTTGTAGGGTATGATAGGATATCTATCCAGACTTGTAACAGTGATGCAAACAATCTTTTTTGGATATTTTTCTGAGAGTTGTCTATAATCCTTGTTGTCAATTTTGGAACAAATTTTCCCTTTTTTGCACGAGCCTTACTAAATTATCCTGAAATGATTAGCTTTACAAGAGAATTCAACTAAAATATTTTTGTCCTCGATTATCTTGATAAAATTGAACATAAGAAAAAAACCTTACACCTCATGCAAGGAGATGAAACAAAATTGTTCTTCAATATATTCTTTCAGCGTATTGACGGCTCTAGAAGCATGTGATTCTATTATATTTAGAGCATAATTACATCTATACATTTGATGCTATCATGTGCTTTATTCCATTAAAGGATAAGCAACCCCTGCAAGGAGAATTAAAAAACAAATGTGGAAATGCATTTTCAGCTTATTAAGTCAAAGCTAACTATGTACAATTCCCTATAATTACTTTAAGGTAGGAAAAGACAACACCAAATAGTGAAAAAAAAGAAGTATTTGAGTGAAAATTTATCATATTGTCTCCCGCAACTAGACATACAGCGATGCTTAACACTTACCACTAAACAGCCGATTGTATTTACACAGTTACAGCTAAACAAAGATCAATAAACGTTTGTGTTTGAGGTCAAAACTGTAACAGGTCATGGATGCACATATTTACGCTTTAGAATCTGGGATATTCACAGAGAAAGTTTTTTTTGGTCTCAAGTCAGAATTTTTTATACACACATATAGAAAATCACAGCATTGTAACAAAAGTATGCCGGTCTATATAATGGATTTCAAGGCAAACCACTTCAGGTTTATGGTTAGCACATCCCTGCCAAGGAACAAAATAATAACCCAAAATACAAAATTTGCAGATTGTGTATGTTCAGAGCAGCAAATCGCTCTGAGTATCCCTTTAATGGAATAAAGCAGTTACAGAATAGGCGCAATGGTTAAATGTCATTATGCATATGTTCTCTGGGATGTCACAGCGGGCCGTAGCCAGGGGGGCAGCTGCCCCCCCCCCTGTGGGGGATACTGGCCCCCCTGAAAAAATAGGGAGTGATTACATTAGGCCCATAACTATACTAACAAATTTTAATAGATGCTTCCCCCTGAAAATAATGTTGCCCCCTTTGCCCCACTGAAAAAAACTGGCTACGCACTGGTTAACAAAGGAAATTGGTATCGAAAAAAAACAGAGGCTAAAAAAACTGAAAATTGATACCTTATCCAAATCACTGAATCACCATAATACATACAAATATAGCAGCTATGAATGACAAATAACAATGGCTAAATAAACATTAAATATTAAATGAGGGACTGGAATTCATTCTAGAACTAAAAACTTAAATAATCTAAATATGCGTGACCGGACCGAATATATAATCGTCTAAATCATCAGTTATTTCTGGTAGTGTGGAGGCCATCTGTCACGGTAGAGCAATACCATCCAAGATCAGAGTCCGAAAGTGTCCGTCACAGTCTGGCCGTAAAATTACAGAAGTTATTTCAGTTTGAAGGACCTAGATATAAGCTCTAAATTTCAGACAGAGCATCTCAGGCTGTGGCAGCCATAAGAGTAGTGCAATCTCAAAATCTTGCTGATATGTATAATTAGTACCAGTTTTTGACAATTACAAGCTTACAACTTCCCAAATACAGATAACTATCTGCTGTGAGTCACAATAATCAAGTGTCGAAATTTCAAGTTTCATGTTTTCAAAGATTCGAATTGCACATCCCAAATACAGATGGAACATTCGGGTGTTTCTGTAAGGTGACCCATCTGACACACATGGATTCAGAAACCCTTCACGAAATAAACCACATGTTTATTTCGTTAAGGTTTCCTAATTCATAAGTGTGTCAGAAAAAGTGTGTCAGATGGGTCACCTTACGGAAACTCCCGAAACTTTCTGTTACCAGTGATACTACTCAGTGTCCCATTTCATTCATAAGATATAATCAGGTAGAAAATCTTGAGCAAAATCAGCACAAAACCTGTATTCTTTGAATTTACAATCACTTTGACAAATCTTCATGACCACACCACTCCATACTAATTCTAAATGTGGAATTTAATTTACATACATTTGCCTGTTGCTGTTTGCTTTTCTGCCAAAATTCTTAGCTTCCAACTAAGCCAGCGTTTCCCAACCTGGGTCACGGGCAAATGAAAAAGAGGTCAGAAAGCTAACTTTATAAGAAAAAGTAGAAAAGATTTCATAAAAGCGAAGGTCCTCAAAGTGCTCTTGGTCAATTTACCAATGTTGTTTAAACAGACTCGTGTGCAGGGAGGTGCCCCCCCCCAAATTCCACAAAAGGGGAAAAAGGTCCACTTTTTGCTGAATTTTTTGATAAAAAGGTCTAACATTTAGAAAAAATTGACAAGAAAAGTCCACTTTTCGGTGATGAAATGTTCAAAAAGTAAAAAAAGGACAATTTTAGGGGGGTTAGGTCCACTTTTTCGAAAAAGTCCACTTTTTGGAAGTCCTGCACCCCCCCAAATAAATCCTGCTTACGGCCCTGCGTTTAAAATGTCCTATATGCAGGCCCGTACGCAGGGGGGGGGTGCTGAAGGTGCAGTCGCACCCCCCCAAATTCCACAAAAGAGGCAAAAGGTCCACTTTTTGCCAATTTTTTTGATAAAAAGGTCCAAAATTTAAAGAAAATATGACGAAAACGTCCACTTTTTGGTGATGAGCTGTTCAAAACGTCCAAAAAGGACCATTTTAGGGGGGCTAGGTCAATTTTTTAAAAAAAGGTCCACTTTTTCGAAGACCCGCACCCCCCGTAAAAAAATCCTGCGTACGGCCCTGTCTATATGTGAGGAACATTGGATTGTAGATTCGGGCACAATACCGAGTAAAAAGCATGGGGGTGTTGTAAAGTGTCGCCCGGTGCTAATCATTCAAAAAGAGGGTCACAGGGAATATACTGTATAGTGTGATATTTTCGAGGGGTTAATTTTTTGTGATTTTACCAATTTTGGACATTTCAGTGGGTTTTATATTCGTGCATTAAAGTTTAAACATATTAAAGTCAATGTAAAAATAACATTTTTGTGGGGTTAAAAAAAGCGGTCAGCTGCATGAATGTGAAATGCACGAAAATTAAACCCCTGCGAAAATTTCCCGCTATACAGTAGGTTGGGAAACCCTGAACTAGCACACATTTACTAGGACAATGCATATATGTGATGTGATTTGGAAAACCTGTTGGATGCTGCACGAGACTGCCTGCCTACTGACTTTGTGTTCTTTCTTTAAGCGACTTGAAACAGCCAGAGGGCAGCAAATGAATGTGCACATTACAATCCATATGAATTACATCAGCATTGTAATGTGCACATTCCATTGCTGCCTACTCATTGCTCCAGATACTTCAAACAAGAACTCAAAATCGACAAGCAAGCAGTAAGTGGGACATCCAACATGATCAAACTTGTATATCCCCGGTCACTACCGGTTGATTTGATTGGCTACTTACATTATATAATCATATGAATAACCAATCAGAGGTAAGAAAAGCTCAAGTGCAAACAGATATAGAAGGTCTAATTTCATTGGTTATTGAGAGGATATATCATGTAATGAACCAATCAAAAGTTACCTTAAGAAAGGTAGTAGACCTTGGTTATACATGGTATGAGAGCAGATGGTGTTTTGAATCAATCCCATGATGCATTGCAATGTGCCTATAATGTAAAGGTCCATTCATACTTCCACTGCACTGCATTGCTGTGCAGTAAATTTACTGCAATGTTCCGTCACTTCCGCTGCACTCCTAATCGATTTACTGCAGGTCAACCCAGGTCACTGCAGGTCACAGATTGCAGAATGTTGCAGTAAACTTGCGATGGATTGCAGGAAAATTGGCACACTGCACCACTGACTGCACCCCACTGCATCTTGCTGCATCGCCAGTTAAAATAATTTTAACTTCGTTGCAGTACTGCATTGCGTTGCAATACTGCAAGTGATTGCAGTGACAATTTTGGTAGGCTGCATTGCAGCACTGTACTGCAATGCAGTGAAGTATGAACGGACCTTAATGTACTAAACTCATGTCAGTACTTAGGGATAAAATGTGTTCCAAAAGTTTAAGAACCACAAGACATTTCATGGTAATGCTAAAAATTCCCTAAGTACTAATGCTTTGTGGGGTAAAATGACCATAAAAATCAGTCTTTTTATGTGTTAAGAATAGGATTTTTGTGAGATCACATGACCCTATTGAAGTGAAATTTCCCAAAACTGGTGCATTGTGGGATTGACTCAATACACCCTCTGGTATGAGAGTATAAGCAAATTATAATGAAGTAGATGAGAGGCTGGTACATTGATTGAAAAATATAACATACAACATGACATACCAATACACAAATTAATTCTTCTCTGGGAACACTGAAAAAGCACAGTATGCATGTAGTTAAAGCGAAATGCCAGGCTAATATAATCTATGCTTCAACATATTAAAAATACATTTTTAAAATGAATGTGTTTGTCAGAAAAATGACACTATTATTGATAACAAAGTAAAACGTTTATAATATCTTCCGTATGATTGCAGCCATTTTAAATTTGATCGGTCCATGTGAAAAATAGAAATCATGATTGTACGCAGTACATAGTATGTCTTGAAAGAAATACCCAATGAATGAAAGAACCAAACCTTTTCACTTATATTCTGTTCAAGAATTCCTCAGTTTTAAAAACGATCGATAGTGATTTTCTACTGGACACACAATATAATCCGATTTAATGACCAGGAGTACTCTAGACATTCCACAGACACCTGTTTTTATCTATTGACTTCTCAAGTCATATATCCAGGGTTGACAATCAGAAAGCCTTAACTCAAAAATACTGCTTTTGAGAAATGTGATGTTTAATATTTTCTACTAAGCAAATCTATTCATTACTCAAAATGTAAACATCTCATAAAGCTCATATATGGTACTGTAAGCAAACATTATATAAACTTTAGTAAACAAAGAACAATGTTTAATTATGAACAGCAGAATTAAAGAAATTCTTTAATATTTCTTTTAAGTGCTGAGTTACGTCCTTCTGACGGTAACTGAAAACTGTAATCTGTGAGTTACATCTTCAATCATGCCTATGATTGACACGTTATTTATATCAGATGTTTAAGCATGTCATCCCTTTGGAATGTTTTAAAAGAAATCATCAATATAAGCGGGATAGGGAGCTAAAAAACTGTTGCAATTCTGGCAATCGTGCAAGCTATGAAGCCTCAACTCATTGTTTGGCCAAATACAGTTACCATTAGAAGGTCGTAACTCAGAGTTAAGGCTTTCTGTTCGTAAACAAAGTGTGCACCATTGAGATGTGGTGAAGTGTTATTTTGCTTTATAGGCAATAGGAAGTAGACTTGAGTTACGGCTTCATGGTTTTCAGAATCTGTAGGTGTTACAGATTTTTTTGGTACCAAAACCTCAAAATCACCAAAAAGTGAGTTACGTCCTTCTGTTTGTCAACCCTCGATATACAACTTCACCAATGCTGAGCAACGTCACCAACATGCCAAACATGGCAACCTCCAGAGACAACATTTGTTATTAGTTAATTCTGCTAATACGGCAATCTTATATTGCAGTAGATATTCTTTCAGACTGCAAAGACATCTTTTAAAACATACTTAAATTAAAAATTAGCCTGTTAGTACACTTTAATTTATACTCAAATAAAAGGCACTTGTGCTGTTTATTCCAATTTAGCAGTTTTCAAGAGAATGTAAAACTTCAGGATGAATCCAAGGTGGGAAACCAAGCGACAACCTTGTCCCCACCCCATTTTACCCCATAAAGAATCAAGATTTTGGTATCAGAAGAACATATTTTTTCTCATTATCCCAATGAGAATGAGATTTAAGGCCCAAGAGATGTTCCTTTTGATGCCCGGGGGGGGGGGCCACTTGTATTCAAGGGTGGATATGATGCGTGAACAAGAAAATGCGTAAAAAGGGTCCCTTTTTATCAACCGGCGATGTACGCGCGTACATTGATTAGGGTGTCAAAAACACCAAAATATGGAAAAAAATACATCGGTCCTCGGACCGCATGTGTCGCCTGCCATCGCGGTTTGTAATGATAGGTCTCCTATGACCTTTGACCTTGGGATGTGACCTTTGACCACATCAACAAATGAGGGATACAATGTTGCACCTATGACTCAAGTTTGGTTCCAATTAAACTTCAACTTTTCAATTTAGGTCAATTTTACATCTTACAACTTGACCTCACATGACCTTTGACCTTGGTATGTGACCTTTGACCTCATCAGCAAATGCAGGATCCCATGTTGCATCTATGACTCGAGTTTGGTTTAAATCCATCGAAGTATGCAGATATTACAGGCAAATGTTAACCCTTTTTCACAACAACAGACATCAACAACAGACTACAGTGGACAAAGTGATTCCTATGTGTCTTCCTGCCTTAAGGCAGGCGACACAAAAAGGGTATGTTTTTCTTAACCCTGAAATTGTGATGTACATATTTAAGGTATATAATACTAGCCTTAAAGCTTAAGCAGGACCAAAATCATCAAAAATACTATAAATCGGAAGTATTAAAGGCTGATTCAGAGATTTCGAAATATAATTTTTTGGAGTAGTAATTAAAAATAGTCATCTAGAACTAAAGATAGTTACCTAAAATGCTTAATTCCAAAGTTTGAGATGAATCGGATTTTTCGTTTTCATGCAGTAAACATTTATGCACAGTATAACAGTGCCATAGGATACCGTGTATAACAAAATTTCCAGATCCGGAATTTTATAACAGAGTTGCGATTTTCTATATGAAAGACTTCGATTTGAGCTTAGTTATTTCACACAGTGATTAGTATATGGACAAGCATTAAGTATATGCAAAAAACATGATTTGTTTGAAAAATGAGTGCGCCCTCATCTGGAAATCAGCCTTTAAAGCAAAGCCAGATAATAAAGGGCATAGGCCTATAAACAGACAAAAATACTTGTTTAGGGTATGTTTTTCAGTCGGTGGAAATACTTGTTTAGGGTGCATTTCGGAAGTCCATGTTCATGTATCATATCCACCTTTGTGCCCCCTCCCCCCCCCGGGTTTTGATGTTACAAACAAAAATGTCCTCTACTATTGTCAACCACACTAGCGTATTGTTATGGGCCAAGTTGGTATACATTTTTGCTGCTTCGGGACTGATTTAACTCATTATTATGTTTGTATGGATCCAAGTGTGGGAAAATATCAGATCCAAAACATAATGATGATAATATTGGAAGATTCTTGCCCAATTGGTCTCACTATGAGTTTTCAAATATTGGGCAAGATGCAGTCGAGCCCAATATTTTTAATGCCATGTTAATGCGTTACTGAAAATATTACAATTACAGGCCTATAATGTTTTATATTATCTGATGGATAGGAAGAAAGCAGAGGATTTGATGCAGATGTTGGGTTTGGAAGAAGGCGAAGGCGAATGGTGTACGTTGGTATGGGTATGTGCTGAAGGAGAGATGATGAGCACGTTTTAAGAAGGGCCCTTGAGTTTGGGGGGGGCAACTCGAGGAGTGGACGACCAAAGAAGACATGGAAGAAGCAAGTGGAGGAGGAGAGTAGGAGGGTTGGGTTGAGCATGGAGGATGCATTGAATCGGGCAAAGTGGAGGGAGGGGATAAGGGCGATTGCTGCGAGAGACGAGGGACCCTTGCTTAGTACCATCAAACGCTATTACAATAACAAAGGACAGTCCCTTGACTTTGAACATTTCCCATTATTCCTTCAAATGATTATCAAAAGACTTCGCATCAAGCGACTGGTTTAACCCGAGTCCCATGCAAGAGTAAAGAAAATCATGTCACTGATGGGCTACAGAGGCAATGCATTGCTGTGTACAGGGCCTCGATACCAGGAGTGCAAATGATTGAAATGTCATACAAAAGAGTCATTTACTGAAAGATGATGCCTAAACAGTGGTGCATTGAACATTCAATGTAGTTTTTGAAGGCTACTGGTTTAATGACTATTCTATTCACTGTTTTGCACGCAAGAATTTAGTTTTTTGTGAATATGAAGCCCTTGACAATTCGGCCACATTATTACATTGTATGGGTGTTTGTGTGGGCGCATGCATTTCTGACAAAGTTTCAGAAGTGCTTGTTCATGTCCTAAAAAAACTGTCAACAAATTCACATTGACTTCACATGCAAAATTGAAATCTGCAGAAGGTCACCCAAAAGTAAGTTGAGATCAAAATGCTTTGCATATTCATTTTAGCAGCCAAATGGCCAAGAATATTTTTCTCTTTAAAAAAAGTGGTCACTGCCCCTGCCTAGCAGTATTGACACCCTAAAGCATAAAAAATACATCGGTCCGCGGACCGCTTGTGTCGCCGGCGTCGCAGTTATGTGAATTGATAGACTAAACATGACCTTTGACCTTGATGATGTGACCTGTGACATTCAGCAACAATGAGGGACCATGTTGCACCATGATTCAAGTTTGGTTCCATTGAACTTCAACTTTTCATTTGAGGTCAATTTTAATTTTCAGCCTATTTTTACAACTTTACCTAATGAACTTTGGACCTTGGCATGTACTTGACCTCATCAACAAATGAGGGACCCAGGTTGTACCTATGATTCAAGTTTGGTTCCAATTGAACTTCAAACTTTCATTTGAGGTCGAATTTTAATTTTCAGCGATTTACAACTTTAACCATCACACCCCCGTGACCTTTGACCTGGCATGTGACTTTGACTATATCAACAAAGGAGGGATCCATTGTTGCACTATTGATTCAAGTTTGGTTCCAATTGAACTTCAACTTTTCATATGAGGTCAATTTTACATTTTCAGGCATGATTTTACAAACTTGACCTAACATGACCTTGACCTTGGCATGGGACCGTTGACCTCATCAACAAGTGGGGGATGCCATGTTGCAACTGTGACCCAAGTTTGGTTAAATCCATCAAAGTATGTGGATATTAATGCAAATGGTCTAACCCTTTTTCACAACAGATAAACAGACATCATAAACAACAGACAACTACAGGACAAAGTGATCCCTAGGTGTCTTCCTGCTTAGGGCAGGCGACACAAAAATTGTTTGAATTGGGCATAACAAGCAGGAAAAAAAAAATGCGTAGCGTCGGCTTTTTTGTCAACAAGACAAAACAAAAGTAGGGGCAGTATTCAATTTTTACGCCACCAAAAAAAACCAATAAAAAAAAAAACCAAAACAAATTTTTTAACAAGAATTAGCAGTATGTTTAAGGTGGCCCAACATATTATTTTCATTCTAATATTAAACATTGCAGATAATGGAATGCAAGCTATACAGCACCAGAAAAGTCATGGTTACAAAACCATACCAAGTCGTAAGCAGTGCATCTGGTCGATACAGTGGATAAGCAATAATGGCAATTTTGAAGAGCGTCCCCCAATTTCAAAAGTTGAGATTTTGCCCACAGTTATGTCGGTAATTGTCTAGGAAAAACTATACAGTGAACGAGAATGCTAAGAAATGAGTATTTATCATAAAATTTTTTTTTTTTTTAGTAATTAGAATTGGGATCCCAGATGGACTTAACGGCAGAGCTGGAAATGCTACGTTATGTCCGTCCATGGAGAATAGTGCCACCTCGAGAAAGATAACCTCTAACTTGACTTGCATGAACCAATAAAAAAACTAATGGATGAGCAGAAACGTACATGGTGCTATTGCCCGGTACTTTCCACATTGGAAGGCTGTTTCCAGCAGCCGTTGATTATTATCGGATCCCGAGATAATAATTCTTCTAATTACAAAATTCCTTCGTTTGTGACACACAGCGTTTTCGAGCTTAACCATGCACAGGTGATAGTTACTAGCCAGTTCCAATGCAACCGTGCTCAAAATCTCAATTTTTTTGAAAAATTGGGGACATGTTTATGTTGACATGCAAATAGCTCATTAATTTTATTAATGCAAATATATGTTCAAAAACTGCTGCACCAGAGATCACCAAAGGTCTATCACACCTACCAAGTTTAAAGGTGCGTGTTCCGATCGTCTGGGACCCCCTGAGTACTCCGGCCGGTAGGAGTATCGATTTTGAACATTAGATGAAAGGCTGTATTTTTCTCATTGTCGTCTGAAATTTGAGCCCTAAAATCCATTTTCAGTCCAAGATATAAACAAAAAACCCCGAATAATGGTTTAACCATATTTAGCCCTAGTATTGAGTAGGGCTTTTGCCAATGTACTTTGCTTCTCCAGCAAACCGAAAGTTTGTTCACACCAGTATCCTTGCTGGGAAGTATGTGCAAAGTGCCAGGCTCTAATAACCCAAGTAGAAAACATGATAGACATAAATTGGAAAACAGCACCTTTAAAGTTCATAGGTAATTAAGTTTGTTTGTATGGATAGCAGTGTTACACCAGGAAGTCAAAATCTGTTATAAAATGGATACAACACCAAAACCCCTCTTTGGACGATGCCACTGTCAATTTGACCATATCTAGAAACATGAATCAAACATGCTGCCAAGCTGTTTGACCCCATGAAAATCTCTTTATTTTGACAATTTTAAAACAATGGTGACACAATTTTGAAACTGATATAAGTGCGACATACAGGAGCTTTACCGAATGCAAAAATCAGAAAAAGCCATTGTGGGAATCTGCCATATAGGCCTACAAGTCTATGATTGTATTTTATAGTGCCCTCTTATGTGCCCATTCTCTACGAGATAGAGAGTATTAAACTAGATTTTAACGAATAAAAAATCATATTTGCCCCAGTGAAATTTTTGTGAAATTTACCACAGGAGCAAGTTAGTGGAATAGAATTCAAATTCGTTGTCAATAAGTGTGCGCGTTTTTTTTCTTCTGGTTTTGTCATAATAATTATGTGTTATTGTACTTCAAAATTCAGCTGGCTGCCTCACAAACTCCAACAGATGCTCTTGCAATACCATTTTACACTATCTAGCAACTTTTGGCCCGGCTATCAAGATCTGTTACGAGAAGATACACAACTCGCATACCCTTCCATATTCGTCCAACACGCGCACTTGCTGTACGATGAGTGGTCCGTTCAACCTGGACTGGCTCGCCCTCATTTGTCTTATGCCTCTGCGTATGATTGGCCCGGGGATTGCTCATGCCCAGTTCTACCATCTTCTCGATCAAGGAATCCATGACACTCTTGCAGGTAGCTAAGTCTGTGGAGCTGGTGACTTCCAGAAAGATGTTTGTTGTGTGGACTTGGAAATATGTAATTGTTTTTTATAAAGACGAATGATTGGCTTAAAATTCTGAAAAAGAAATCTTTAAGACCCCCAGTTTATGAATACAATCTTAGCCAAAGTGTGGGGAAACGGGGGATCTGCTCTTTTGACCCGAGGATTTGCCGTAGTTCTCTTAAAGAGATATATTAGGAAAATCATGTCAACTTGGTTGGGGAGGCTTGGAGCATCTCTATCCCATGCACCTCCCTATCCCCCACCAATCAATGTTGGGTTCTTGTAGGGTGGCAAGAACAAAGATTTCAGGATCCACATGTCCTAGGGGGGGGGGGGCATTTGAAGTAGGCCTACTAAAGTTGTTTCCAACCTTTGGCTCACGATGTATTCCGTATACTATTATAAAGAGGCTTTAATGATTAACTTAAATGGCCTGTCATTTCCCAATTAGATAAAGGATATGAACACTGGAAAATGTACACAATATAGGTACCAAATAAATGTTTAATCTGAGTATTACAAATTACACTTTCCCCCTGCCTTATCTTGCATACTCTCCAACCTCCCATGTTCCGGGGAAAGGTCACTTTTAATCAGCATAGCCATACTTTCATTGCATTTTAAGCTACATTCATGGGTTTAACAGCAATTGTGTCCAATATGCCAGTGTGCTTTTCGCGACACAAAGTGTCTTATTTTGTGTTTAACAACTTAATATTTAGTTCATAAGGTAAATATTCACAACAATAAAATTTAGAAGATCGTTAACTAGAAAAAGACGGATTGTAACATGTTAAAGACGTTTTCATATAGGTGTACGCACTTTATTTGATATAAATAGGTAAATTTTAAAATTCACAATGAAAATAACCCGATTCGAAAGGAAAGGACTTGCTTCGAACCGCGAACCTACCGCTTGCAAGACGAGATCTTGCCTCTAAGCCAAACCGCTCCTTACATAGAGATCATTCGTTTTAAACATAAAATATGTGTAAATCAATGAATCGACGAACAGTAAACCAAATCCTACCCACACGTTAAATCAATGATGATGCCAAGTAGAACAATATTAACAATAGAGACTGACGGGAGTCATGATCTTTTCATATGGTTTGTCGTGTTGTAGCGTTTGATTTTTAATTAGAAGAACAATTTTCAGAGATATTTATTCTTGAAAATGATTTTACGTGGATTATATCGATGTCAAGGACAAGGTGAAATTATCGATGTTGATAAAGGATCACTTCACGTGTAACATGGGTTGATTCCATCTGTTTTCAGTAAAATTGTAGAGCCATACACCAATTTTACTCTTGGCGTGTTTACTGTATCGTTATCATCATCCTCATCATCATAATGCATCTAGCAGAAGTATCATCATCAGTCATCAGCATCATCATTCATCAGCAGTATCAGTAGATCAGCAGTCAGCAGCAGCAGCCATCATCATCATTCTTCATCGTCGTCGCGTCATCATATCTATCACATCATCTTTATGTAAAGAGCGAATTGGCCTAGAGGCAAAGACTCTTGCTTTATACGCGGAAGTTTCGCGGTTAGGAAGAGTTCTGCCAATTGGAATTCGGTTATTTTCATTTAAAGTAAAGTTTAACCTATGTATCATAGAAAGCGCGAAACCCTATATGGAAACGTATGGGAATGTTAAAAAATTTCATTTTTCTAGTTAACGTGTCTTCTAATTTGTATTTATTGTTAATATTTACACTAGAAATTAAAATAAGTTGTTTAAACACAAAATACGACCCTTTGTACGCGGAAAGCACACGTCATCGTCGCGTCGTCATCATGTCGTAGTCGTAATAGTCATCATCTCATATCCTATCATCATCATACATCATTATCTCTCCACATGAATTCAACATATGTTTTAATTCATGCCTATATTTATTATACCAATGCAGAAGTGCGCCATTGAAAGGTTGCAGTTTTTTCTTGTTATATGAGTAATCACGTGTAATATATTGCTCCTGTAGCATTGTGGAAGGTTATGATAGGTTTCACTATTTATATTTTCAATTTAGTATTGACACCCATTAAATTCAGAGCATTTTCTGTCTATATGGACGACTTTGAGCCCAAATGTGCTACGAGTACATTTTTTCTTATTGGCCACTCCCTAAGTTGACCGCTGATTTCATTTTCATTGCAATGACGTAAGCCAATATGTTTTATTGTATGTGCACCTGAAAGTTCGTTGTAATAGCTGTGATAATTAAACGAAGTTAGTGAGGACAATGTCAAATAGATGATTTTTTTTCACTTTGCAGACACAATCTAGCCAAATGTGTTGGACAAACACGACTGCCTCTTTTTGCCCCGTTATTTGCCGTAGTTCTCTTAAAGAGATATATAGGAAATCGTGGCAACTTGGGTTGGGAGGCGTGGAGCATTCTCTATCCACGCACCCCTCCCTACCCCACAATCAATTTGGGTCTTGTAGTGTGGAAGCAAACAAAATTTCAGGACCATTCAACATTGTCCAGGTGGAGACGGGGGTCATTTTGAAGTAGACCTATAATGTGTTACATATCAGTTTGGCTAAGTTGTAGTTGTCTAGCATTCTGTGTGTCTTAGCTTTCAGAACTCAATACGGCAGTCAGAACTGCCATGTTGGCAATGGTCTACATTTTATGATTTTTAAAGTGTTCTAATTTTTAAATATGCTGACCTTTGACCTCAAAAAAGGGGTGGGCATTAATATCCTACAGCTGTGCCATGCGGCTTGGGCCTTCGCTTTATGCTTAGACTACCCAAGCACGCAGGTACAAGCCCGATTATAATTAGTCAAGATCCTGATAACAGATGCACCCCCTCGAATCGTCGCTAGATATGCTGAGATCACCGTTAATCATGTGTATAGGATATAGACACTGTGGAATGAGTGGTTCACACATGCCGTGTCATCGAGCGTCACGCAGTAAAAATGCAACGCGCCGACGCAAGGTGATAGCGGAGGCACGATCTTACACCAATCATGTGCGAGTTGCAGTGACTTAGTGCGGAAATGGACAACAGTTCAAAACAACTAGGTCAGAGCTTTCATAGCCTTGTTCAGGCGCTCTACCAACTTCACCCCCCCTTTTCATTGGTTCACACGTCTGATATAAATAATGTAATCAGATAAGGAGTGGGCATATCCCTCGTAAAATAAAACCAAAACAATTGCAAGGAATTCACTTTATTAAACATCTAATGTGAGGTCTCCAATTCAACTGGGCCTAGTTCCATGCTTCCACGAGCGAGTTCAATAAGTTCAACTCAATTCAGGCAGAGCGCCTTGTCCAGTCTGTCAGGCTTTTTCTGCATTTGCAAAAAATTGATAGGAGTTTTATACAAGGAAGGTTAAAACCACAAGGCAATTCATCAAGGCTGTCACTCTGAGTAGCACAAACACTGCACCTGACCACAACAGGTGTTTGTGGTTTTATACCTAGACTAGTATGATCCTGGATTCAGCCAGTGTGCACAACAGACCACCAGGCAGTGTACCATTTTTTGGTTTATTTAATCTTTCTCTAGACAGGGTAGCTCTAAAAATTCTAAAGCGCTGATTTCAAACCTAAAAACACAATGTTCAAAATAATTGAGAATAAATGATAATTATGCAGTACAGTGTGAAAAATAACAAGTTTGTTGGTTCTTAGCAGACAGCCGGCAGCCTTGATCAAGGCCAGAGCTTTCAATGTGCACCGGCAAATGAGTTGCCGACTTTCATTTGTATGTACCTGCGTCTTTGGTCAGTTGTGAAGATGTGAGAGACCAAAGTCGCAGGGAACCAGTGTAGTAATATCCATAAACCAAGTTTGGTTCCAATTGAACTTTTGAGGTTAAAGGGGGATGGCCCGATTTAAGGAAATGAAGTTTTCATCTTGATAGATTGGCCTTCACTCCAAAACCCCATCTGTAAAGTTTCGCGCCGATATTTCAATCCGTTTTTATGGGAGAGCTAAAAACGTGATTTTGTAAGCCCCATAGAGTACTGTGTAAAATTAATATTGGTCGACCAAAATGGGGCACATTTTCGCTCATAACTTCCAAACCAAACATCCTTTGGCTCTAAAATTTCACAGGGTAAATGAGAAAAATAGTAGCTTTCTACTGATACCAAAATATTGACCACTTCCGGTAAAATCTGGGGCTTCTGGGGACGAGGCTATTAGCGATCGGGCCATGGACCTTTAATTTTACATTTTCAGCCTATCTTACAACTTGACCTCACATAACCTTTGACCTTGTGTGTGACCCTTGACCTCATCAACAAATGAGGGATCCCATATTGCACCTAACTCAAGTTTGGTTTAAATTCATAAAAGTATGCCAATATTACAGGCAAATGTTAACCCTTTTTCAACAGACATCAACAAAAGTGGACAAGGTGATCCTTATGTGTCTTCCTGCCTTAAGGCAGGTGACAAAAATAAATCATAAAAAGCACCCCCCTCTACAAATTAGGGGACACATCATTCCCCCTCAGATTACCACCTGCATAGCACAAGTGTGATATTGGCACTACCACTACCAGATCACTTGCAAAATGCTTACAATGACTATGCAATATTCTAAGAATATATCGTCATGTGAGTGCAACAAAGTCGTAAATGACATTTTGGCAAAATTGAGTTTTTGCTTGATTTTGTAAATACAGATAAAAACACACAATTCAAGCTATATTGCCAGCCTCGAAGAAAAGTAAAAACATTTTTATGAAAGAAAGAAGACATTCAAAAATAATAGAAAACAAAAGAAAAATGGCTTTTTCTGCAAAATGACAAATATGCAGATACGATTTTGTTGCATTCACATGACGATATGGGAGTTGCTGTGATTAGTTTCAACAATGATGGTAATGACCACTAGATGACCTTTAACCCAGGCACACATGACCCACAGGTCAAGGATTATTCTAAGCAACTTTCATGAAAATGTATATATTTCTGTAAAAAGCAGCACCATTTTGGATGCATTTCAACTATAACCCTAAATGCCACCTTGATGACCTTTGACCCTAATTGTGTGGTCACTCTTGTGTACTCCCACCCTGGGTTCATTCCAGCCAAGATTCTTCAAAATCCATCAAAGATTGTAGGAGAAGGGAGAGCATCTGTAAGTATTGCTTATCATCTTTATCAGACACAAATACATAATTCGCCAATATCCACAAATGACCCCTAAAAGACCTTTGACCCAAATTTGATTACTTCTTATGCACATAACAACAGATTTAAATAGGCCCGGTGTTTTTTTCTCTCCATCACTGAACAAATTCTAAAGTTCCTTGCATAACACGACATCTTGAAATTTGCCTGTGGACTTCCTGCATATCATTTAAAACTATGGATCTGACATATAAATGTTGTTGACGCACACATAATTTATAAGCGAAGATAAGTCACATTTTGGTGGATGATATTTATGGCGTTTAAATTGTGGTTAGCTAAACAACTTGTTAAAATATTTAATCTGCAGGGTTTTAAACTGCGCGTTTAGCTAACCACAGTTTAGGCCTAACCACCATTTATTTGAAACATCGTTGAGAATACGACCCTAAGTCACTGATCAAATATTGTAAACACTGCTTCAAATCAACATAATATTGCAACTGGACACAAACTATCAGAAGAAAAGATTTATGAACTCAGAAGTCTATTTCTACAGGAAATGCACAACATTTGCTAAGCCTTTAGTATCATTATCATAACAAACTTATTATTTGCCATTTTGAGTTTCCTTACATAGATCTATACTCAAAAGAAATATATTTCTGTATTTTAATTTTCACGGTAAGTGTCATATACAGAGAGTGCAAATAATTAATGTACTGACCCTAGTATAGTCCCACCTGTTTTTAACCTGGGGTGGGATTATAATGGGATCTCCACCCTAACAAAAGAAACGAGCATCAACATTTCAGCTTTTTCAGAACTAAACTTATATTCCTCCCGGGGGGGGTGGGGCAAAAGGTGTAATATGGTGCGTAAAAACAAGAAAACATGTAAAAAGTGTCCCCTTTTTTTCCAACAGGCGATGTACGCGTGTAAATTGATTAGGGTGTCAAAAACAGCAAAATATGGAAAAAAGGGTATATTTTTTTCTTAACCGTGAAATTGTAATGTACGTGTTTAAGGTATGTAATACCCACATTAAGTAGAGATCAAAATCATCAAAAATACTGTATATCGGAAGCAAATAAAAGCATTTAAAGCAAGATAATAAAGGGTATATTAATGACACAATGCATTGCTTACTTGTTTAGGGTAGCAAAAACAGACAAAAATACTTGTTTTTTAGTCGGTGGAAATACGTGTTTAGGGTGCATTTTGTAAGTCCATGTTCACAGATCATATCCACCTTTGAATACAAGTGGCTCCCCGGGCTTATTTTAGATATTTTCATGTGTCAAATGAGTCAACAAAGACTTGTAAATGAATTGAAGCGTGAACCTAATTTTGTGAAGAAAATCACTAGAAAATGCTACCAAAACAGTAATGATTGTAACAAAAAGTGCATTGCCTTCCAGCCAAAAACTTATAGCAGGAATAATGGGGGGGGGGGGGGGGTTATTAATCGAGTATGGGACTATACTTCGGTTCAGTACGGGTATATTCAGGGGCAAGGGCATAGATTTTGGGTAGACGGATGGCTAAAAGTGCACCTGACCCCTTTTTCTCTCTCTTTTTATCAGACGTGATTTTACTGTTATTACTGAGCAAAAAATCGACCTTTTGTGAATGCTGCTCTGATTACGTTTATGAAATGCAATTGTATGACGACTTACAATATGTAATGTTAATGACAAAGCATTCTTATGGCTTTCCCTGGTTTGTTGATTAAAGGCACTATCAGTGATTGGCTAAATCAGAAAATCGATAAAATTATGAAAAATCAGATTTTCGGATGTTTGTAACAAGTATAGATATCCTAACATACCCTGCAAATGATAGAACCAGAAGCAACCTAATAAGGACAAAATCGGAAATTTTACGGACACTTACTACAACACGTAATTGAATGGAGACTCCTATCTTTGAACACTGCCGTTTTCTTCATTTCCTGTCAAATTTTCAGTAGGAAAAAGTAACTTATGAGAATTCTACAGACTTATCCTTCACTTTTAAGCTATTCCTGCAAATTTCAAATACTTTGACGCTTTCGGGGAAAAAAATCAATGATAGTGTCTTTAAACTGCAACACATTTTTTCCCATGGTTTTTGGCACTAAATTGGCTACAAGAAAAAATTATAACCTTTTCTACCATCTATTAGTAATCCTTTTATGTTGTCGTCTCAGAATAGCAGCAATTAGTTGCTGCATTGTGTATTTGCTTTCTATCTTTGATAATTGTTCATGGTCCCCCAGGTTGAAAGCCAAGTTATAGGCACTTTCCAGGGGCAATTCAACTTTTTGTTCCGCTATACATTGTATTTTGTTCTTCCAGCAAAATAAAATTTAAATTTCAACTATGTTGACAACTATTTTGCTGGTATACCCATTGCTTTTTACCCATGTGACCCAAAAACAAACAAACAACAACACACACACAAAATCAAACATACACACCAACAAACACACACTCTCTCCCACACACTCCCAACCACTCTCACAACCCCTAGCACGTAGCCAGCTTGGTGATCAAGTTCCCAGTAGGTGCAACAATTCCCGATCACAAGCACAAATTTCCCAGTCGCAAGGCAGAGTCCAAAAGGGGGGGTGGTGGAGGGCAATGAAATATTCATTCTTTTATTTTAGTGTCCAACCGATCGCATCAGGAGTTTCCTTATCGGTCCGATAATACGCTTTTTCGAATCTGAATCGGCATCGGTGAACATTTCCTTCATTTACCGATCTGACGACCGATCAATTATTATTACAAAGCTCCACTAAGGCTTCATTTTTTAGGTTACATCCTTTCAACTCACCTACTTTCCCTCTACTTTACGTATACATTAAGACGAACTAATCATCGAAATTAACACGTATATGCCCACACACACAATTATTTCGAATGAAATTTGGGGAATACCCATATAATATACTTCCTCAAAGCGAAAATGCCATCAAACACGGCTTCTGATTGGCTACTTAAAATATTTATTTTTAAATACAAATGAAATTGTGTACATAGATGACTAATCATGGTTCTAAATTTTGCTTATATGAGTGGATTAAAATTATAAAATATATTATGGATCTCGTATACATCAACAAAAGGTTCATGTTGTAATACTTACAATTATCATCATTTGCATGGCCACGTGGCCATGCAATTACCGGTGTGTTTGCACGAGGCTGGAATAGAAACTAACTAGCCTATTACAAGTCTCATTTGCACGATCGTAAGCAGTATATGATACAGTGTATACAATCACTAAGTGTTGTCAATTCACCGCGTCGGGCGTGCCTTTTTATGCGATCGCGGGGAATAGGTTACGCGATGCGTAAAGTCGGGCGTAGTATCCCACTTTTACAGCGGACGCAAAGACGCTCCAAAAGACGACGCACCGGTTGTACTGTTTGTATGCATAAACAAGTCTATCCCCTCGCAGTTTCCTATTACTCTGTGATTTTGCAATTGCGCTGTTTGTACACGTGGTCGCAGTGCATAAAAGGCTTTCTGAATTTTGAAAGTTTGTTCGACTCCAAATAACAAAGTCCATGCCTCGCAATGTAGGATTCTGGGAGTACTTTTACTATCGGCAGGATGAATGCAAGCTCATGGAATTCCTGCAAACTGTTTGTCTCAATAGGAGGAAATACAAAGGCAAATTTCACTACTACAAACTTAAAAAACCATCCAAAAAGTACCACCACCCAGTTTGCATAAAGCTTGTTAACGATGCTACACTGCCGATGACGCAAAGAAAAAGGATGAATTGGCAAGGGCTGCATCATCTGGGGCATCTACAAGTACAACGCACAATTCAAAACTGGTAGGAAACCAGCTTTTGCTTACGAATCCTTTGATAAGGGAAAGAAATGGAACTTGGACCCACAGAGAATGCAGACGGAAACTGGGAGAAATGAAGTTTTGATCTTCAACCTGTCGAGATGCCTGTGGACATTGGATTTCAGAGATTTGTTCACTCCCTCGAGCCACGAATACCTGCCCATCGCCGGGGCATTGAGCCGCAAATAATCCCAGACATGTATGAAGGGTTCAAGGCTGGCCTGAAGCAACAATTGAAAGAGATGGAATACATAAGTCTAAAACAGATATGTGTCTACAAGTTCTGGACAAATTCACTGAGAGCTTTCCCGTCACGGGATACCCGAAGATAATGTACGAAGGAAAGCAGTGTTAAATGCATCATGCTGGCCGTCACACAGGTGAAGGAATTAAAGGCGAATTACGAGGATGCTGAGTGATTGGAAATAAGAAAGGACCAAGTACACACGTTCTTCGAGCCAACGGCAGCCATGCGGTACTTGGCCGTGATCTGGCCGATAAATCCCCAGGGTTGCTTCATACATACTCTCAGCTCGTCATTACAGATGGCTTGAATGTACAGAGGTCCGTGAACGACAGCTACGCTATCTCGAGAAAATAGCGGTCCTTCCACCACTCTCCCTTGGTTATGAGCGTCCTACGACCTTTGCAGAAGAAGCATGGTGTGAAGGAACACAAACACATACAGGATTGTCCCGACAATGGAACAGCACCTATACATGCTGCAAAGAATCAATGAACAGAAAGCACCTCTAGTGGAATATGCAAGCATTTACGCCCCTTCCCTCATGTCTGCAACCAATGGAATTTTTCAGAGAACACTTGTTAGACCTTGAACCTTTTGAGAAACTAACAGGAGAGCATCGCTGATTCGGCCATCACCTGCCATGTAAATCCCCAATGTTGGCAGTTGTACAGAACTGCTTAGCGCCCACGAAGTGAGCAAGGGATTCGACCATTACCGACACTATCTTGCAATCACTAACGAAGTCCTGGAAATGGAGGACAATGAAATGATGGCAACCGCTCTTTCCTGGATTCCACGTTACTGGCGTTTTTCTTCAAGAAAGCTAGCACCAATGAAAAGGTGCAGAATGGCTCTCTAGTGGCAGAGGAAGCACAGGAACCTCGTGAAGTCCAAAGTGAAAGTGGCCTGCCAGTGCTGGAGATCATCCACAGAGTCAACAGCAGTCCTGAGAGCATGGAAAGTCCTGATCATCCAAAATCCACTGGGCTGATATGTTCAAGCATTCTTGCAGGAGAAGCATAAATAGTCCACAATCCTATTTCCTCAGCCAGCCAATCTTTCCCAGGAGATTCAAGATTACCCTCTCAGTCCACTGTTGGACCCCAATGGTGATCCTCTTCTGTACTGGAGAAATGAAGTTCGTCTCTTTCCACGGCTGCACAAGTTTAGCGGCGGAGATACCTATCGGCTCCCGTAAGCAGGTTTCCGAAAAGGTTTTTTGAAACGCTGTGTTATTGATCAGGAATCCCTGTATTAGCCAGGAGAACCGCTGAGCAGCAGATAAGCAGAAATGCAAAGGTTGGTTTCCAAGAGGCAACGTGCTACTCATGGTTCTTTAAAAAAGAGGAAGGGTAGGAGGGTGGCTTGCTGCAGATTTTTGAGTAGTAAGTGAGAGTTTGTGAGAACAGTAACTTTGTTGACTCGGTTGAGTTATATTGTTGTAGTTTCAAGGAATTCAAGTACTACTAGTTCGTGTTTTGAAACTGATCTTCAATGTTATAAGTGCAGAAAAACAGTTATTGAACGGAGATTTGATTCGTGTTCCACCCCCATTGTTGGAGTTAATTTTTGAGCTTGTTCACAACGTTTAAGCTTTTTACTTTGACAATCTTTCTGGTTCGTTTGATTGAAATGGACTAAAATAAAATTTTAAATAAGAGCTGGCCAGTCATCACATAGGACAAGATAAAAAAATAAGGTAAGACTAAAATCATTATTATTTTCATATTTGTTCATTTTTTTCTTCAAATTTTGTGATTACTCTGAATCAAAACCCATTCTACATTTAAAAGAAAAATAATCTGTGGCTGAAGTATGATAAATAATATGCCTTTACTGAGGCATGCTCAATTCATCCTGGCCCGAGCGCCCCGCCATTCCGTGTAAGCAAGCCCTGGTTTTTTGAGCTGGAAAATACTAGATACTCCCTGCTGCTTATGCCTACTTTATGAGTCATTTGTAAACATTACTTGGTACTTGGTATAGCCAATAGGGCCTTGAAAAGAAGAGAGCATTCAGCGAGCTTCCTTGGGTCTCACCATGGTGATTTCAACTGTTTGTTTCAAGACTCTCCAGAATATCTTAATATCTACTATTAAGCATAAGGTGTCAAAAATGACGCTTGCACGGTTTCAAATACCCTCTTGACGATCGGGAAATTCCCCATAGCGCGACACGCTCGATCATGAGTTGAGAATGCTGCATATAGTCACCTTTGGAATTTCACGGAAATTTTACGGTGGCGATTCAAGACATCTAACCCCTACATAAACTAAATTTGGAGCGCTCTAGAGACCAAAACATCACCACAAATATGAACTTTTAATGATAAAAAGGGAACACACACACAGACGCTTTTGTGGCTATATTGGATCTTTTATTAAGCAACAAGGTGAGTTTTGGTGTACATAACGTAGGTAATGTATATACAACAACACACGGGACAAATTTCCAGGCATATGGTTTTGTTACTGTATCTGCTTTGTAGTGTACTTGTGGTTAATACAACATAAATCGGTATCGGCAATCGGATCGGCCGGTTAAACCTAAATTAATCGGCGATCGGTGCATTCAGAACTGGGGTTATCGGTTGGACACTATTTTATTCCCGATTTCCCCTCAAAATATTTTTCAGAGGGGGGGGCACTGTTCACCCTTGCCCCCCACCTGGCTATGCCATACCACTGCACAAACCCATCTTTTTCCATATGGATTTACATATTTTTGTAGCACTGAAGAATTCCCAGCACTTTTGTTAACTTTTTCCCATGCCCAGAAGTCTTGGCATGATTTGGTATATCCAAGGAATGTGTGAAAATACTGCCCAAAAGATAAGTTTGTTTTCGGTAGGTCACATGCATCTTGTTTTGGGGGCCATATAAACCTTATTTCTTTTCTTTTAATAAGATTAGTAATTTTTTTTACACAAATCATACTTTGGAATTAGTGTTAAAAAATTTTTTTAATTTTTTCTATCATGATTTGCTCACCAAAATAAAAAAATCATCAAAAATCAAACTTGTTGCATGTTGTAAGAAAGTTTGGTATCCTAACTACCTCACAATTATAGGAAAAAAACACCCAATAAGTCAAAATCTGATTTTTTAGTCACTAACCCTCACATATGGGACCAACACTTCCTATAACACGTAATTCAATGGCCGATTCATCTTTTGACACTGCCTTTTTTCTTATTTTCTATCAATATTTTGCTTTGGAATAAACTTACGAGAATTTGACATACATATTACTCCATTTTAAAAGACAAGCTACTTTGAAATTTCCAATATTTTTGACTCTTTCAGGGTAATCACTAATAATGTCTTTAAGTGTATAAGGTCTTGCTAATTCTATTGGTGTATGGGGGGGGGGGGGCTCATGTGGACCCCCTCTGAAAACCACTTTGCCATTGAATTTGGTTTAACCAACCGGTTCATTTATGGGGTACATCAACACCACTTTACATAAACAAATTCCCATCGGTTGTACAATGGAAATGATGGTCCAAAAACTGATTTTTGTGTTTTGCAACAAAAATCTCCCTCCGAAAAGGGAAAACCATTTTTTCCTTAGGACTTTTCCCCAATTAAATTTGGCTCACATAGGAGAACATAGATACAATTTAAAGGCCCTATCAGTGTTTGCTAAATTCAGAAAATCGAAACATCATCAAAAATCTATTTTTGGAGGTCTGTACCAAGTATAGGTAACCTAACAGACCCGCAATGATAGGACCAAAGCAGCCTAACACTGACAAAATCGGATGTTTTTATTCATTAAGTGGTCCCCTTCAGACCTTACTACTACACGTAATTGTAATGGAGATTCTTATCTTGAAAACTGCCGTTTTCTTCGTTTTCGGTCAATTCTTCAGTTGTAAAAGGCACATATGAGAATTCTACAGGCTTATCTTCACTTTTAAGCTATTCCTGCAAATTTCAAATATTTTTGACTCTTTCAGATAAATCACTGATAGTGTCCTTTAAGGATTAATAAAAAACCTTCAGAAAAAAATCAAGACAAATTAAACAAAAATTCAAAATAAAAATATGAGAAGATCCTGGCACCATTGGCAAAGACACCTTGTGGTTCTGAGGGGGCAAAGCCATAAGGGAGTACAGTTGTCCGAATGGAGGGTAAAAATGGTGTAAAAACGGCTGATTTTGCATGATCGTTCATCGAATTTCTTTATTATACACTCTGTCCCTTGCCTCCTTGATTTTCACTCTTCCTCTCCCTCCCTCCTTGATTTGTACCCGCTGCCCCCTTCTTTGGCGGATGCCACTGTTTGGCACCTACATGTTCCGATTCAGGGAGTCATGTACTGCAGCTTCTGAGACTCTCGGTCTTGTTTTAATAAAAAAAAAAATAGTTCTTATAATAGGGTACATAAATAAGATTTTTTCATTTAAAGGCCAGGTCCCGAACACAATAGGCTCGTCCCCAGAACCCATCTTTTACTGGAAGTGTCAAAATAATGGTATCTTGAAAAAAGCTACTATTTTTCTCATTTACCTTGTGAAATCTTAGGCTAAAGGCTGTTTGGTTTCTAAGTTATGAACAAATGTGCGCCGATTTTGGTTGATTAATTCAGTTTACACATGTATTCCAATTACAAAATCAAACGTTTTCTAGGCTCCCTCATATCAAACTGACTATTGAAACATCGGCATGAAACTTTGCATATGGGCTATTGGGATGGGAAGGCCATTCATTAAAGGTCAACAAAGATTTGAGGCACCACCCAAATATTGTGTGTCATATAGTAATTTCATATAGATTAGACACTCATAGATTTTCTACCTTTAATTTGTCTACAGAAATGTCTTTTTAAAAGAGAGAACAAGGTGATTTTGACTTGCTTATATTTCAATATCAACATAGGCTGAATTTTGTATTTGCTCTCAACAAACTTATAAATTTCACAATTTTTGTACCAAAGGAGCATTTCTCAGCTTAATCCTTTCAGATGGAATATTTTGATGGAAAGCTTTGCATAGGGCAAAAATCAGTAACTTCGATTTTTTTAGGGCCACCTGGATATGTGAAATCTCTCGTTGCACCTTTAAGATGAAACTTGTTACTTAAATCAGGTCCTCCCCTTTCACCATTTCAGGGCCCGCAATGAGGTTTTTTTCTGCCCATTACTTAGTTGTACTTTTTCGGTCTATCAGTTTCCAATTCTGAAGCCTAGCATTCCGTGAACATTTATCTTCAACTGACATCTCTTTTCATCCAACCCACGCAACAAATCATTAATGCTGCCATATTGAAATAATTTGGGGTGGGGTTGGTTATTTTATATCTGTGCTACCATTGTTCAAGTGGACATATAATGATATTAGAAGGTATACATAACGTTCCGATGCCCGGGACTGACAACAGACCAAATTAGGACGGTGTAACCATGGTAATGAGATAGGGAATCTTTTGCATACTATCACTCCACTCGGCCCACGATTTGCACTAGTAGCAATTTGAAGTGCGTCAGAATAAAAAAAAAAAAAAAAAAAAGAAAGAAAAGAAAGAAAGAAAGAAACCGCACAGAAAGAAATGGCAACAATGTGTTACGCACATGGCAGGTATCAAATCTGGAATGGAGAGACAACAGTAATACAAACCTCTGGTTAGAGGGGGAAATAGGCCACTATTTCCCGAGGTACTGGCTACCGTGTCTAATCACCCTGAACCCGAAGGTGAGGGGTGATAGGCCTGAGCGCAGTAGAGTGTTCCTCTTTCCCTGCTATAAACATGTAGTATTTTTTTCTATTACACCTCCCCTGTGACCTGTGGACGAAGCTGTATGGAAACATTTCGAACATTCCTAGGGAAATAGCACTTGTAATCATCAAAAAAAACAGAATCAGCCAATAATAGCATATTAAGTTCATGAATTTCATGAGGTGTAATAATATATCATGCGGCTGCACGCTAAGAAGAAAGCATAAACAGAAGCCCCCCCGGCCCACCCAGTGCAGTACCGTGATGGTAGTGACGATCTATACATATGTCTGTATGTCATCTGACATGGCCAAACAAATACAAATGCTCAGGTTTTTTATTAGCTGGGTGTCTTTTTTTACCCTCTGGTCCCCGACTTTTTTGCGACAGTGGGACAAAGAAATGGGACCGCGGCCTGGTTCATTTCCCTACTATGGCACCCGCTCTTGGTGAAAGCAGCAGAATGACTTCAGAATAAAAAGATAAATTTATGGAATTGTGTATAGTGTTATTGAACTTACAATCAAGTTCAAACTTACGCTTGATCGATTTACGCTTGATAACTCAAACTTAAATCGATTGTAAGTCTTTTTGAAACCGGCCCCTGTGGTCCTAAAAAAGTAGCTCCTTGTTCTCTCATAAATTATCAACAACCAGGAGCCGCTTGTTTTTAGATTTTTGGCTACCCTGGTCTGAATTGACTTAATAATAAAAAATTCTTTAAAAGGAATTGCAAGGTCAATCATGAAGAATCATGTTTTTTTTAATATAATTTTAAATTGATTATTTGAATTACAGTGCGAAATTGAGTTCTGGTTTTGTGTAGTTGATATATATTTAATGATAGGAATAAATTTAATCATTGTTTTGTACTCAGAAGAAAAATGTTAGATTTATTATGCGAGTGTGGAAATTTCAGAGTTTGAGTTTTTTAGTAGAAAATTATGTAAAAAGATATAGATATTGACAGTAGGCAAGGTTCATATAGTCCACTTTGCGGCCAAAATTTCTCTTTTTTCTTGACCAGTTTTGAAAAAAAAATTTTTTTTAAATCTCTTGAAACTGAAAGAAAAATGGTAAAATGAAATTCTTTCACCTTGCGAGCGGGGAAGCTGAGACAAGCGTTTTTTTTCTGCCTTTAAAAGGAGATATTCTACATGCTATATAGGCCTACAGTGTGCGTAACCAGCTTTTCAGGGGAAAGGGGGGCACATATATTTTAAGGGGGAAAGGCAATATTTAAAATTTGTAAGATATATAGTTTCGGCCTATGTCGTGTTACTCTAAATTGGTTACGTTTGCAGAACTCACGAATTTTTCAGGGGAGGGTGGTGGCCAAGTTCCCACAAGGGAGGTGGGCAGCTTCCCCTGCCACCCAACCCCACCCCCCTCGGGGTTGCCACTGGATATAACACGATTTGGGCTATTTTAAATGTTTTGGATTATATTACATAAGTAATGGTAAAAAATATATTAGAAATCGGCTTTCCTCCAGAGCTTCTTTCGTTGTTGTTACGAACATTGCAAGGGCCGGATACACATAACATTCAATTCAATCAAAACGAGCGGTTTGCAAAACCTATACGGAGCATACAGCATTTTGTCTAATCTAATCACTAAGTTCAAGAATTTAATTTATAAATGCATAAACCTTGCACAGACAATCTTCTAAATGAGTTGACATTATGAGAAAAACCCGGCATATAGCAAAATCCGGGATAAAGGGGGTCAGAATTTTGTACTTATATTTTGTTCTATATTATGTTCCCGTGAAAGTATTCACAGAAATGGTAATGAAAAAATCTGATGTCCCCCCTAGAGAAAGTTAGCAGACCCCCCCCCTAAATATCTTCCAGGAGCCCTCTCAAAAACCTGAAAATTGTGAGTTTTTACATATTTAAGAAAACGGTATGATTTTCAAAAACAAATATGGCAATTCAATTTTTCTCACATGTATAATACATGGCTTACACATGGAAGATGGCTACTAATTTTTAAAACGATGATGGCATGTTCCACTTTCATGTTGAGGGGTGAGGCTATTTTTCTGATTTAATTAAATGTAAAAATTCCAATTTTATGGTCAA